>VYZX01004599.1:174322-266650 GCA_013401335.1 Brachypteracias leptosomus | reverse complement strand
TATTTATTTATTATTATTTATTTTATTTACTGCTATTTTTCTTGGTTATCTGCTGTAGTGGCAAGTCCCAGTAATGGCTGCTGTTTCTGGCTAGCTTAACAGAAATCTGGCAAGTGAATGCTGTTTGTGGCAGCAGGTTTCTTATATCAGTATGAAATATCCAATTCTCTGGGAGCCAAAGAAGGCTTGTGTTGGAAAAGGCTGCTCACAGAAGCTGGTAAAAACACATTTAAGGGTGTGCTCAACCAACAAGAGTTAGTTTTGCTTTTCTCTTGGACTGTTTTGTTTGAACATGTTGTTGTTTAATATGCCAGTAGGGAGTTTGGGAACTGACTTCTGTGAGATAATCCAGGATTCCTGGCCTTTGACACACAGTGTGGTTGTTGAAATCAGAGGGTCACAGCTTCCCCCCGTGTAAGACAGAAAGGCTTGACTGGCTTAGGTGGAGAAATTCAGTGTATGTATTAGTTGAGGATTTGCCTAGGGGAGCAAACTTGGGTTCAGTATAAGGGGCTATTAATCTATTAAAACCACTTTTAGATTTAAGTTCACTTATTTGATCAATAGGCATTTCGTTTTCCCATTTCCAGTGCCCTAGCTGAGCAGTCTGTCAGGATATCGATACCATAACTTACACACTTTGCTAAGTTCTCTAAATGCAACACTTGACATCTCATTTTTCTCTTACTCATTCCAGGCTCTTCTTTGCAGTTGTGCCTGATTGAACATTACCAGTAAACACAGAGGTGTGGAATCAGGCTGGTACAGAGTGTACAGGGATAAGGCAAGGTGTGTGGCTGATTGCCCACTGCCTAGTCCTGCCTGATACTTGCCCTATTCTAGTCCCAAATGTTAGCTATTGCCAGGTGAAAAGAGACTTCAAGAGCAAGCCTCTAAGCATGTTTTGCTGTCATCTACACCTTTTCTACTCCTGTGGAGAAAGGCCACAGGTTCAGGCCTGTGAGCGGCTGCCCTTATTTTCCTAGCTTACACTTTTCAGCTCATTAAATCCCTTTTTCAGTCCTTAATGGATTGACCAAACCATCAGCAATCCCACCATCCACCAGTGTTACTGGGCATCCCCCCCAGGGCAATGCCATCCAAAAAGGAGAAGAGGAGGAAGACATGAGTATGAAGCCAGCTCTCTATGTGGCATCTCTCCAGCTCTGGCAGAAGTAGGTACGCTTGGTAGAGGCCTGAGAACCTCATTATTATGATGATAATTATTATAGAAATTATGGAAGTGTTGATATTTAAAAGCAGAACATAAATACTCTACAGTATGTTAAAAAGCTCAGTATTGTCTCTAAGAAATACCAGTCAGTGTATTTACCATTAACTTGACATACTCATGTAAAATATTTTCTCATTACTGTCAAAATATTTGTCATCACTGATGATGACAGTAAAAATACTCAAAGTAATGTATAAATTAAAATAGCCCTAGGTCTCAAAAGCAATCTTTTAAAGCTCAGTGACATATAATTATTTAACACAGCAATGTCTCTGACTGGAGAGAAGAAACAGAGCTGGGCAACAAGTGAGAGTGGGGAACTATTGCTATGTGGCATGGAGATCCAGGGTAAAATCCTGAATGCCAGTCTTGATTTGAATTGGGTTTTAATTGTTTTAAGAACAAGAGTAAACAAGTAGAAGGGACAAGTACATGGAAGTGTTTAAATACGGAAGATTTACTTTTGCTATCTATAATTACGCATTTGTATTCTGCTCACTGCTTCTGTGCTATTCTGCTGCTGTTATATCTGTATATGTGCTTTTACATCTCTATCTGATATACTTTAACAAAATATGTGAACTTAAGAACAAAAAGCCAAGCAAAGCCCACATTTACTCTTGCCAAATCTTATCTCTTTAATATAAAAGGTTAATCATGAACGTAGCCACAGTGTGGTTAAAAATATTCCTTCTGTCTGTGAAAACTGCACTTTATAATTGGCTTTTAACTATCTCCACCACCACCAAGTCAACATGTATAAGTATATTCCTCTGCTTTATGAAGCTAGAGGCTCTGAAGATGGTAAGGTAGATTCATATCTCCCAAAACACTTGTCACTTCAATGCTCCATCAAATTGCTGTGGATAGAATTAGTTTTTCCCACTTGCAATTCAGTGGGAAAATCTTTCCTGGATCTCATCAAACGCCCCAAGCCAGGGACTGATTTGGCAAGGTCAGACTGAAAACATCTCTCCACACTTACTTAAAGCAAGGCACGGCTCAGACCCTGCTTTGTCCAGCTGTCAGAAGCCTGAAGTGGGAAGTTAGTTCGGCCATAAAGACACAGAGATTGATCAACTAGAAATACATCCATCGGAACTTAGGAGCTGAGGTGTCTCGGGATCCTTCTCGCTGGGCTTTTCAGCAACCATCCCTGCCAGAAATACAACAAACACCCATTCTTTTATTAGCCCCTTTGGTATCTAGTAAGACTCAGTTTGACAGGTCCAGCTTCTGGATTCCTGCTGCAGCAGCCTGCTTCTGCTTGTATGCTCTTAAGATAGGAGTCTGTGGGGGCAGGACCTGTTAAATACAGAGATGCTGGGAGAAGGGGGTTCACTGGGAGCTGGGAAAGAAAATTTAATTGAACTACTCTACCTGCCTCATGAGTCCACAAGAGAAGATCCCATGAGGACCACTTAGGACTTCAGAGACAGATAATTTAGGAGTTGAGAGCCACTGTCTGCGAAAGAGCAAGACCACTTTTGTCATGTCCTGCTTACCTTGCACAGACTCAGGAGTTAAGCCTGTACCCTGCCCCCAAATCCTCCATGGTGAGAATGAAACCTGGAGGAGAAGGAGCACAGCCTGGTCTTCTGTTCTTGGGCAAGAGTTGTAGACCCAGCACTGAGGAAATCATGTTTCCTGATGTGTGAGCTGAAAAGATGAAGTGGGGATGAAATAACGAGGAAATTCCATGAAAACCTGTGTGCAAAGAATTTTCTGACTGCTGCAAGAGGCTATCAAAATAGGAGCAAATTTCCATCTCTATCTATCCTTTCTTAAAGCCTACATGTGCTAGCATAATTCAGACCCCTAGTTAGAGGAGTGGAGAGATCAACTGAACTTGTCCCACTCTAAATCGGGTGCAAGAAAAAAAAACAAACACCAAAAATATAAAAACATTTGGTTAGGGGTTTCCTCCCCAGTTTAAAAATATCCTAACCTCATCAATGACCTCGATACAGAGACTTTCTTTCACCTTAAGCCCTCCAATTTTTTTAGTCAGCCTTCAGTCCTTAGGGTGTGCCCTTTGCCTTCATCCTTATTTCTTGGACAATCAGACCTATTTCTTGCCTGCTTTTGGGAGAGATAACCTCAAAATATTGGCACTCAAGATAATTGGATGGATTTGCTTCCAGAAAGGAAGATGCTCAAATAGACAAGATGTGGTTTTGAGTGTACTGACTCTAATTATCCCTACTTCTTTTTTTAATATCCCTTTCATTGTTTCATACAGACTTATCACATTTCCAGAACTTATTTAATGACCACATTCTTATCCTTGAATAGTTTTATCTCCAAGTCTAACTTGTATTCCGGGTACTGCTGAAAACAATTGAGTCCTAGACTATCAGCTCCTTGGAGATTGTTTTATTCTGTGTGCCTCATCAACATGTGTTCTGGAAAGATCACCACTGGACCCACAAGAGACAGGGGAAAGGTTGAAGCTTCATACTGGTATTCTTTACAGGTTTCCCCATTGGTAGGCTTGCAGCAATGTGGAAAAAAAACCCCAAAGGTAATTAAGAAATTTACATCAATCAAAGGAGCTAATCAGAACAAAATGCAGATTTCTGTCTCCTGTTCCATTTCTTTTTGGATGGAGAATAGTGGCTGATACATATGCTGGTCTTCTAATCCTTTAATGGGGGCACAGGCTTTTGAAGACTCCCTCTCAGAGGTGCTATTACCAAATATATGCTTCTAATTTAACTTCTCATGCCATATTACAGTAGCCTGAAGCAATTTTAGGTGTTGGGTTTGTGAGAAAAGCCCAGTGTTGATGTTTATCAGATGACCTTTTAAAGGGTAATGTGGGGGTTATCCATTGGCATGATTAAGACCATATGCAGGTCTCTTTTCCCAGGCATTTCTTACTGCTTTTCAAAATCCCATCTATTTTTACCCAAATTCAAGCAGGTACCTTTCATCTCTGGTATGTTTATGGGCATTACAAAATGTGTTTGCTCCTTTGGAGTAATTTCCATTAGAAAAGTCAAGAAAGCTTGCCTGCCTAAATATATAGTGCCAACACATCCCTGTTACAGATAAACTGCTTTATTTTTCAACATTTCAGTTGTTTACAGCAGTTTTTCCTTTTTCCTCTCCCCTCCATTGTCCCTTTTTACAAAGGCTTCTTAAAGAACTATGGAAAAGTGACTTTTCACTGTGAGATTCAGATTTTGTTGCTGAGTTGCTGGAGTGGCACCAAAACCTGAGGCTAAGAGCAGCCAAGCAATCCTGATGTTCAATCTCAGCTCCCTTCTCATGGGTTTGGTGCTGTGTTCAAGTGATGACCTTGTAGGGATGTCCTGCTATGAAGCTGCTAAGACCTGAGGTTTTTGAGTAATCCATTCTCTCTCTCACAGAAGACAAATTTGCCTCAATATCGTGGCTGTGAGGGTATAATTTCTGCTGCTTTGGAAGTTCAGTATTTCCCTCATGGTACATCTTTGTAGAGTCCTTGCTGAAGACCAACTGCCGGTGTTTTTTGCATGTCTTTGAAAACACATTATTAACAAATATTGTGGTTTGGGGTTTTTTTCAGACAGAAGATCTTTGTGTTGCTGGGTCTCTGCACCATGATCTGGGATTGGACAAGGAGGAGGCATGGTAAGGTTTACTGCAGAGCAGAGTTCAATGCAGGCAGAGATATAAAGGCTTAATATGGTGCTTAAATGTCAGTCAAGGAAGTAGATGATGAGGCAGACATTCACAAGACCTTTTAGAAGAGGAAATAGAGCAAGTACCTTATGAAATCTTTAGGTGTAAAAATTAGACTTTAAAGGATTTTTTCACTTTTTCAGGACATAGTCATTTTTATGTAAGTAGATATTGTGACCCAGTATTTTGAGGTAAGGTTACAGCATGGATTGTCTACAAAAATTGCACCTCCATGCAGTTAATATTGAGCATCTGGTGATATTTTAGGTTTATTTTATACCCAGATTTGTTTGGGAAGCCCTAATTACTCCTCTGTCAACAGTCATCCGTGCCTAAACTTGTTTAGGAGATACAGGGAAGAAGAAACTCAAACCCAAAGGTTATGTATATGTTGCCTTCAGAAAGAAATCAAGAGAGAAGTAGTATGTGTGATACCAGAAAAGGTACTACAAATGCAAAAGTACCTGCTGACTTATTTGAGATTCTTTTTTCCTAAGTATCAGATACTTTTTAAAGCTTGGTTTATATGAAGGTACACTATGGTCAGACTCAAACTATTGTATTTAATATGAGGTTGCAGAGTGAAATGTTGGGCCTGTGGCATAAGATGGCAGAATGAGGGAAGCTTGGGGCTCACTTCCACTTGAAATGCTATGAACTAGTGATGTCTTTACATCAGAAAATGAAGCACTTGTTTCCCTGGGGTTAGGATGCCTGTGATGGTGCCCTGAGGGCACTAACAGGCTGTAATGCTCCTGCTCAGCCTCCCCAGGGCTCCCTCCACCCTGCCTGTGGCCCAGGACCCCATTTCAGCCCAGCTTGAGGCCAGTTCTTAACCACATGCCATGTCATTGCCACCCACCATCAAGTATCATATTCAGGTTCCTGAGGACTCAGTCACAATCAAGCTACTGCACATCAGACAAGCTGCAGGAGCTGATCCTACAACTCTTGTGCGTGGCAAATGCAAAAAGCTAACTTCTTTACCTCTCTTCCCTTGTGGGGTAAAGCAAGTGGCATTGCTGGCATGTCCTGCAGGCTGGGAAATATGCACATGAGCAGCCACCACCAGGCAGCCAACATGCACTTACATGTTAAGCCACAGGAATGTGATTATGAGGCAGAGCTTTTCATCGGCTTGTACTACAAAGGCAAAATGCTGCCCCCACTGAAGTCAGTGGCAAAACTCCTGTGCTGGCTTTGAGACAGCCAACATTTCACCCTCCTGACTGCCAGCCTCTCAGCCTGCAAGCCTGGCTGCAGAAGGTGCAGCTCATGACTTGCCTGTTCCAGAGGACTGGGGAGCTTTAAGATTTTGCAGGGGTTTGTGGCAGCACAATCACGGTTTTGCATTTTCTGTTGCTGTCTCTATAGCTACTGATCTTGAAGTATAACACAGGTAGGGCCCTTGCTGGAGAGCATTTATGGAGCTCCCTTTAGTCCAAAGATATGAATTATGTTCAAATAACATGGGAATGGCTTGTCCATAAATTCTAGTAATAACAGCCATGAATAATACTATCTCATCAGTTGTTTTCCTCTCCCTGCTTTTGTTCCCCAGGAGCTTGATCAACATCAAATTTAGGGAGGGATTTAGTTATGGGGATTTGGACTCCTTAATGTGAAAGAAGGCTTTGAAAAACTTAGTTTTAGCAAACAGCAACTAATAATAATGATAACAAAAATAGAGATAAGCCAATTCATATCTCCCTGCCCAAACTATTTAAGAATGAATTAGTTAATTGTGTTTTATCTTCTTCTGATGGGTGCATTGCTAGCCTGTGCTTTGCTGCAGACCTGGGGGAGCTCTCGTGCAGCATGATGCCAAGAATATGTGTTATTTCATATTCTGTTATTTGCTTTGGGTTTAAGGTGGTGAGAGCAAATTCCCCTGCAATCAGCCATAAGTGGTTGTGCAGTGAGCAAGTCTTGCAGTGCTACTGAACATCTCTTATTGGAGATGGAGAAAAATCCCTTTATCTGCTTTTTGTAATTCAGACATTTACCATATATCTAGAGAGAAGCACTTAGGAAAAAAAAAAAAAGCAAGCCCAAACATTAGAGTGTACAAAAATTAATTCCAGTGTCGTTTTATCTGCCTAATTGGGCCTAAAAATAGCCTGTGGGAAGGAGGATCAGCAGCCTTGAGTGTCTGAGGCAATTTGTTTCAATGATTTCCCAATGTACCAGTCACAAGTGAAAGCCCTTGCCTGAGTGCCTCCATTAGCCAGGTGTCAGAGCTCTCTGTTTTCATTTCAGGCTTTTCTCTGGGAACAGGGTGTGTGCCTCTGAAAAGCACCAAGGAGGACCTGAGGCCTTGGCTGGTGCAGGAGGGTGCCCAGAGCAGCTCTGCAAGCGAGGTTGGTGCCTTCACTCCTCTGTCATCACCAGTCGCTGAGAGCAATCACCACCCACCAACAGTTCCTCGAGATAAGACTGAGCCAGCTGGGAGAAGAAAGCCTTTGATATTTCCCTGCCTTGCTGAGTAAGTATGCCATAACAATAATACTTTGAACTTTTACAGCACCTTTTCATACCAGGGTCTGAGTGCTCCACAAACATTCATTCCCCAAGCCTCATGCCACCCATTGGAGGAAACAATTTTTTTATTATATCACTTCTATAGGCCAGATCTTCCAAAGAGCTAGAGAAATACATACACTAGAGAAATTATTTTCTTTGCATGAAAGAATTGCAGTATCTGGGTTAGATACCCATGGCCAATATCTGCCCCCTACCCATACCCAGTATCAGTAACATCTACCCAGCTACTACCTCAAAATGTTTATGTCCTGGACTTCTGCATGTGTGCACATGTAAAACTTAAACACTTGTGACTTGTAAACTGCTTGTCTCCTGCTTATAACCCAGAGGGACCCTCATGAGCCTCCTGATAAGAATTTTTCTGACAAAGCAAAATTTCACCAAAAACACCTTAGTTTTAGTCAAGTGTTTCTGTGTTCTGTAGCCATAATTTCTATTTTTTTTTTTTTTTTAGCTAATGTAAAAATATTACAAGAACAGTAGGTATTTGTTTTGTTCATCAGAACTATTTGCTGTGATGCTATTAGATCTGGAAGCAGAGCAAGAACATACTTGTCAGTTATACGCAGGCATACCATAGATAAATAAAAAGAGAGATGCTCCATCCCAGATAGGCATTGTGTTTTGCTTTGCTAAAGCATGCAACGGGATTAAACTTTGATTTTCATCTCCTGTCTGCTTTCTCAGTGAGAAAATACAGTCAAGGCCAATTCTGGAGTTGATCTGCCTCTGTGGAAAGTTGATTTTAAAGTGGTGCCAAATGTCAGTGAAGAATCAGAGTTAAGGTTTCCACACTAAGAATAACACTGTCTTTAGGCAGGGTGAGTTAAGAGTGCACTCTGCAGCCCAGAGGACAACGTACATGCCTCCCAGTTGCTGGTCCATCCAGGGAGTGTACACACTTTGATTTCTGTGAGGACACCATCTGTGTAGCATTCACAGGCTTCAGCTCTGCCCCATACCCCATGTCTGGCCAAAGCATCCAAAGGGCAAAGCTTTTAAGTCCTGCTCCAAAGTAGAACAATCCAATGATGCCTTCAGCTCTCTTTTCTCCTAATGCTACTGAAAATCAATGAATCCCTTTGGCCTGTTTAATTTTTGGGCACTGTAACTATGTTTGTTGCTCCTGGGAAATAGAGCTATTAGCTGTTCCTGAAGTATGCTGAAGTCTTTGGTCATTCAAATCCCACGAATTCAAGGCATATAATTCATACACTTCTTGCAGTGACCCTGGTCTCTTAAAACTGAAAAGTAAATTTCAAACGTACAGTTGGTTATCCAAGCCAAACTTCTAATGTTTTGAGATTTACCCATCACAAATCATAAGTGCAGAGTGAAAAAAAGGGGGGGAAATGGAGAGTGATAGAGCCAAGCTAAAATCCATCAAATATATCATCTTTTCAAGTAAGCCTGGACTAACATGGAAAACAGGAGACAGCCAGATGATTGGTTGAACTTCCTTTAACATGCCCTCCTGGGAAAAGGGAAGAAGACACCAAAGACAGAATTAAAAAAAGAGCGAGAAAGAAGAAACAGTTTTAAAACTGTTTGAACAGGCTTTGAACTGCTGGAAAGATGTGCCCTCCAAATCACTTTCTTAACTTTTGCTGTAATTCAACAGCTGCATTTCTCACAGCTCACGTCTCAGAATGGACCAGCAAGAGGTGACTGGGCATATAAGAATAACACTGACGGGAAGGTATGTATGGAAGGTGCTAATCTGTTGTCATGTGAATAGGGATGTAATCATGTAACAGATAATCTCCAATTTTGCAAAGAGAGCCATTCATTTTTAAAACAAAACCCAAACTTACTGCTGCCATGAAGATCTGAGCAGTTCACAGTTCAGCTTTAGTGCTCAAAAAATTAAGGTGAATGATATTCAGCTCAGCATAGCACAAACTTCCTTGCAACTCAGGCTGCAGCTGAGCATGTGTTACCCCAGTGTAGAACTTTGTCCTCTAACTGAGCTTCTCTGCTCCTGGCACCAAGTGGTACCTGTCCTCCCTCTGCACCATCACTGCATTGATAAGGGAGCTGAAGGTGAAGTGATAGAAATCAATCTGCCTCTCATTAGTGAGATGGATAGAAGTATGCCAGGGAGAGGGATCAATGTGAGATGTTGTTAAGAATTGGTTAAAAGAGGGATGGAAGAAGGAAGTTAATACTTTTCAGATAGTTCAGAATAAACTTTGGAGTACTTCTGGATAATGATGTCTCACAGGAACAGTGTTACATACATTTGGAGTATACACACTTCTAGATAAAAGGAGTTCAGAGTGTGTCAGTCTCTGAAGGGTGAGGCAGGTGCTTTTATGTTTTCAGAGATTTCGTTGAGTTTTAAAATGAGAACCACACATTTTTCATATAATGAGCATTGGAATGTGTAGGTGTACTGAAACTGAGCCACTGAACATGCACAAACATTAGATACATGATGTGTGTGCATTTATACTCACCAGTGCTCAGACACACACAAGCACAGCAAACATCACTCATACAATTGCATGAGAGCCACTTAGAAGTATTTATTTCTCTTTTTGCTTCTAGCTTATTCCTATATTTGTAGCTCAAATGACTTGCAAGGAGCAAAAAGTGATTTGTCTCTCAGCAGAAAGAGAAACGAGGAAATTTTTCACTCTGGCTGCAATGACAAGTATATTATTGAGGTAGTTGTGGAGCAGTTAGTGGGGACACAAGAAGTGGTGTGGCTGTGCTGCTGGGAAGCCACTTTTCACAGGCTGAGCACCTTGCATTTTTCACAACACAAATATGGCATTGCTGCTTCTGGGACACGGGCCAGCTCATTGAAATGCAGCACTCCAGAGATGGAGGAAAGGCAATTTGCCACGACACCTTTTCCATCTTGCTGCCTAGCTCACTGCTGCAGTTACAGATGGCCAACATTTGTGTCTTAAACATTTATCTTGCAAAATGTAGACTTTTGTATAAAAAGTATTTAGTGCTGCAAAATATTTCCCCAAAATTTAAATTTTCATCTTGTTTCAATTTTTAGAAAACACTTGGGAATTTCAGATGTTGTTTTTTCTCCTTTTTGTCACCTTCCTTCTGTCTCTCACTCTGTTTCTGAACACAGTAGATGTTTGCCAAGGTTGGAGGATTTGGGGTGGGGTGGTTCACTTCTCTTTTTTCCCACTTTGTAATTATTTAAATCTTTACCTATACTGTTAGTGAAGTGCTTTCAGGGTTTGACTAGCACAGGTTCTCAGCATCCTACCACATCTCCCCACAAAGTAATTACAAGGCAATTAAAAGACTATATTAAAATCATCTTTTTCTCCTCTAGATGCTCTGTCAGTTTTCTGAAGCTTGCAAAATTACAACATGGTTATAAAAATAGGTAAGCTTTTTTTTTCTTTTACATTTAGATACTGGAGTTTTTCTTACAGTCAGTGGCAGATGGAAACTATTATTGGGAAAGAAGTGAGAAATTTCACAAATATTTTGGGCAGAAGAATGCACTTTGTCCCAATGTGAACTCTGAAATATTAACGACTTCAAAATGAAATGAGTCTTTAGAAGACTCCACTAATTATCACTGTGCCTTGTACATGCAAGCTGAGAGCAGGGTCCTGACAGGCTTTGGCTGAAAAACAGGGTTTCAGGTTCACAAGAAACCAAGAAAACTTGTCTCTTAACAGTTGGTCTACATCCTGAATCAGCCTGAAATAAGTAGTTTTCAAATTCCTGGTGAACTGGAATTTCTGAGGATATTTTTTTATGAATACACCAGAACATGTTGCTTCTAAAATAAAGCCTGTTTCCTCAGGGCTCCAGATTCTGAGGCCTGCAGCAGTCCTCAAGGAATCAAGATGTACATGTTTTGCTGCTAAGTGTATTTGAGATGTACCAGTTTATTTTTTGACAGAAGTTGTTGCCAGGCTCAGTGGCAGGGTATAGAATTCCAGATGAGCTCCTTCAGCACAGTAAATCTGTATTTTACAACTTATCTTTGCTTTCTCAAAAAAAATGGAGTGACTGGACTTTGCTCCTGCCTGTTTGGAGTAGCCGAGATATTTGTTTAGATGTTAGACATTTTGACTAATTTCAAGGTTTGTACTGAAGCCTACGTATGTCTCATGCTTTTGCTTTTTGCATTTGGGTTCACTGGTCTTTAGTGACACAAACTAGTTGAGGTCCTGCAGAGGTACTATGTGGAAAGGGATGGATTCTGGATGTCCTTCCAAAAGTTTTGTAATAAGGAAAAATCTTGTGAAGAGAGAAAGAGTGTACGTCTGATGACAAGTGTTTATTCCCATCAGGTAATGTGCAGAGCAGTATATCAGCTGCTTAAGCTCACAAGATCAGGCTTTTATATGAGTTTTATGATGACACTCATGGATGATGAAGCTCTTTGAGAATGGTTCTAGAAAGCTGCTTTTGCATTCCCTAGCATCTGAGTGATGGTTATACACTATGTGTACAAGGTGGCTACTGACTCCTTTGGCCAGATTTTCATAATCTGTGACAACTAACAGTTTTTTGGCCATCTGTGTGAAGATAGGAAGGGCTGCCAGCGACCTGAGCCTTCCCATGGTTTCATGCAGCAAGCCAGAAGCTCCTGGGCTTTGTGCTGGGTTGGGTTATGAGCGCAGGGTGGTCACCCCACTGGGAACAGCAGCAGCAGCCTCGCCGCAGAGCAGCACGGGAGGAAACCCAGAACAATCAGCAGGGAAATCCAACCCAAAATAACAAGCTGGCCTTCATGAAAGAAAGGTCACTGCTTGAAAAGCCACTATTTGAGAGTCGGGGCGGGGGGGTGGGTGAAAAAGAGCGAGCGAAGGAGCCTCAATGCCTCTGCGGTTCCAAAGAATTCCTTTTTGAAGCAGAACAATGCAGGAGAACAATGCACATACTTGCAGTGCTTTCGAAGCAGTTGATTAATTTTATTATTTTTTTTTTCCTTACCGAAAGTAAATTGGAACTGCTTCCAGAAACAATAGGCATTGGCTACAGAAGAAAGTGTGAGCTTTTGCAAAGGCTTAAAAATAACCAAAAGTAAAGAGCGCATTGGCAAAGCTTTCTGTTTTCTCAGAATAGCAGGGAAAATGTGATGCAGCCTCAACATTTGAGGAAGAGAATGGCTAAGAAAGCAGATTGGGTGACATAATGCAGCAAACTTCAAATCTGCCAGGTTTTGTTTTAGAAGCCAGTGTTTGATGATAGGTTACCTCATGATGGGACAAGTGAAATGGATTGCAGGCTTTGCCAGCTTTTTTCCCCAAACATTTAAAATCTTTCAAAATATTGTTCTCTGGTAAACCAGTTTATTCCAACACATTCTACTGCCATGTACTGTGTCCCAACTCAATTCGGTGCTTAAAGCTGCCCATAACTGAATATTCATGAATTCCAGGCAAAAATCACATTTTGCTGTGTTCATGCAGTACCTGGCACAGGGTGCAAGAGCACGGCACAAACAAAACCCATCCCAAACCCCTGGTGCATTAACCTCAGCAGCTTTAACTTTTTAAAGGCATGTCCTTGCTTTATCTAGCACTAAAAAAAAAAGTTCTGTTGGTGGTGTTACCTGATTCCTGACCCCTCTAATTGCACTAGTGCCAACATTACGGCAGCTGCAGTTCTGCTGCTGCTGGAGAGGGCTCTTGTACTGGGAAAGCTGATTTGATTTTTCTGAATGAAAATAAGCTGCCCAGTAAATCCCAACATATAGTGGTAAAACACTGGCTGCAGTGAAGAGGATTTGGTGCTTTAAGTCAGCAATTTTTTCTTCTAGTGCAGGCGAGCCTCCAATGAGGTAATAGTCACAAAAATGTCAATATTAGAGGCAAAAGGCCTTTATTGATAGATGTTGAGAAAAAAAGAGACACTGATGTTTTTTGTGCTGCCTATTTGTGTTGATAAATGCAAATTTAATTACTCTGTATAGCTTTCATTTGGACTGAATGGTTGTGTGCTGCTTTATTCCTTTTCCATTAGGAATATAACATTGCTGAGAAACAGTTGAAGTTCACAGATATTTGAATATCGGTGTCCACCTTCCCTCTCCCTTGCAGTTGCACATCAGTCTGAACATTTTAGTTTCCCTTTGACTATTGCAACTGAACTTCTCTGAAGTCCAGAATGACTTAAAATGGCTTTGGGGGCTATAAGTTTGTCTTGTAAAGTTCGCTGGCCAGCTGCTGTTCTGCACCAGCAAAAGGTCACAGTAACTGGCCATCTGAACCTGCTCCATCAAGCTTTAAGCAGAGCAGGAATGACTGTAACTCAGTTTCTTTATGATAAACCTCAGGGAGCATGTAACTGAAGGGATTCAGAGCCTCCTCCCTCTGAGAGGATGTTAGGCTGTATAACTGGTTTTAGTCCTGGCTCTGACTGGTCTCCTGGGCACAGCAGCCCTTAAATTCTAGATCAGACCCTTTGGTCCTCTCAGCTGAGCACAGAGTCACTCCCTTGGGTCTCCAAGGATGGACACACATCTGCAGTCTTTCTCCTTCAGAAACAACAGAGAAGCTGGACTGTAGAGCTGTAGGCAGAAAATGCTCTGTCAAAACTTGGGATTCAAGCCCAGGCTTCGATGGCAGTGCTAACACAGCCTAAATGGCTCACTCCAATCTCTTCCAGGCTGGTATGACATCAAAGACTGCCTATGCTGGTGGGTGGATGTCTGCAAGCTCACCTCAACCAGGGCAGGACCAGATGAACAGCTTCTCCCAGCATAGATGGAGACTGAACCAACCCTGGTACAAGGTAATGGTCGTCTCTAGCTTAACAGTCAGGTAAATTGTCCAGAGACTAATAAGTGTGTGTTCAACACAATCAGAAGGGCTTCAAACCTTCAGGGCTACAATATCACTCAACTTTTTTCTTAGGTATATAATCATCTCTCAAACAGAAAAGAGACCTCTTGGAGGCCCCTGGCCACCATGTCATGTGCATTAGAACACACCAACTGCATTACCTGTCAGGTTAAGAGGGCTGCAGGCAGGTAGCCATCAGGAAAACATGAGAATTTCTGAAGCCTGAGGAATAGGAAGCAGTCCCTGAGCTAAGCAAGAGCAAGCACAGCCATACAGAGGCCTGGCTGTTATGATTTAAGGTATCTTTGGTGATTCAGTGTGTAAGTAGGATAAAGAGCGCTGTGCAGGAAACAAATCACTCTGTAGGTAAGACATGACTGAGGACATCATGCCAGGCTATCAATTCCAGATTGGGAAGTATTCAGTGTTTTGTATGTCATGATGGAAACTTTTGAAAAATCACATTTCCTCTTCAGCACACGAGTGACACATGACTGTTTGTGCACTGCCATCCTGCTAACCTTACTCCTCTCCTTCCCTCCCTACTTCTGCAGGCACAACCCTAGAGCAGCAGCAGGGGGGAGCTGAGTTGTCCCAGGAGGTTGTGGCCAGCAGCACAGCTTGTGTAGATATCTCAGCAAGCAGCCTCCAAGCTGCAGCAGGACCCAAGGTCTGTATGCACTAAGACAACTGGACAGGGCCTCTCAAAAATGTGAGCTGTGCTGATTGAGACCTAAGGACCTGGCAGTGTCAGCTTTGAGGGCTGGTTTCCAATGGTTTCCAACCATTTCTTCTGTCTACACTTCCAACGCTCTATCAGTCTAATTACTGCTGGGCCTTTGCCTGTCAGGTTATGAAATGCTTCAGAGGTTAAAGGAAAAAAAGAGATCAAACTGTGGTCTAAACCTCAGGAGGAAGAAAGCATCTGTCAGGACAAGCTCTTACCAGAAATGGTACGAATCCTTACAGAAACAGAATCCTTGTTTACTAAATCTTTCAAGTCTGTAACTAGTTCAAAGACACCTCACAGTCCTCCTCATTAGAAGAGCAAAAGAACAACTGGAAAGCCCTCAGCCTAACTAATTAAAAGCAGTAGCTTTGTGTGCTGTGGTGTGGCAGGCGTTCATATGTAGGGTTTTTTTTCTTTCTACCAACGGCAGAGGAAAGTTCTTTCAAAGGTGATAATTCTGCCCCTGTATTGAAATGTTAGCAAAGGGAAACTTTCTCCACTGGATTTGGATTTATTCCCATCACCTGTAAACAGTGTTAACATAAAGATAACACGTGCAGTGAGTGAGTGTGTTATGAGTTACCATGAGTGATAAAAGATCTTAAGGCAGTTAGAAGGCAGTTTGCTCTTCAACATGCTGTTTTTTCTTGAAGGTGTGTTCTTGAAGAAGTATGTGAGAACAGAAAAAAGTTAAAACAGCATTGGAGACCCCTGCACAGAGATTACACAGGGAAATGAAACACAGCTGAATTGTGGCATTCACTTGCAGTGCAACCGAGAGCATCAGTCAAGGGAAGAGGGCAGAGCAGTGCAGCAGATCTTCCATTTAGCAAAAACAGTAGTAATGACAACCAATATCACCAGTTCCCCAAGAACTGAGATAGAGTTAGGGAAAATTAACCTGCAGGGCTTGAAATTTCTTGCAGCCAGGTCTTCTCCTGAGCCACAGCTGATGTGCTGCCTGCCCCCGGGATGGCCAGAGCTCACTGGTTTCACTGAAAACTAAATTGTCTGCAGCCACGCTGCAAAACTGCTCACTTAGATCCCACTGAAGCGTGGCTCTTGCTCTCAGGCATTTCTCCCCCACCCATCCCTTGTATAATTCCTGTAGGGGATTCATTATGAATTAATTCTTTCCATTTTTTTATTTCCAAGGAATATCAGTTGACATTCACAGCCCCTCTAGTGCTCCCCAAGCTTCATATTACACCTGAACAGTCATTTTCACTGCCTGAATCTGGCCTGCAGTTCAGCTTAAGGGAAAAACTACCAATTGATTGAATTTTGAGGGAAAAAGACTGGAGCCTTCGGCTGTAAATTTATCTTGTGTAATGTCTTCAAGGTTCATTCATATTTTACTTTGCAAATGGCAAAACAACATTGCTATTTATTAAAAACAATAGCACTCTCATAATTTTGATGGAAAAACAATGGTGCAGGGGTGATGATTCCTAAATATAACTCCCACATCTTCCCCAGGGCCTGGGCAGAGCGAGGTGGAGCTCAGCCATGGAGTCTCCCTGATCCTTCCACGGATATCAGCATCTGCAGCACCTGGGGTCCACGGCAAAACTCTTTCCTCCAGAGGCCAAGAGCTGAGTCTACAGTTTCAAGCAGGGTAATCATCTTTCCCAGGCAATAAGCACTTCCTAAGAGCAGCTGTTTAAGATGGCTCAGAAGCAATGACAAGAATGTGATTAAAAGTTTGGTCCATGAATCCAGCTTCTGCACGTGGCAGGGGAGAGACACCTTTTCATAAAACACCCACCTGACACTTTGTGGGTTTTGTGATTCGTGGTTGTCTGTGTTCCCAGCCTAATTGCCCCTTGCACTACTATTTTGCAAAAGGATATGTGAGAGATAAATTATGCTTCTTCAGGGAGAGACATATTTTTAGGCTGTTTAAAATGCAAAGGGTACATTTTAAGACACGTAAACACAACTAGGTGAGAAACCAAGAGCTCCAGAGTTTACACAGCAGTTACCTGCTGCACGGATGTATTTGCTCCTGTTATTAACTGTGCCCTGGGGTACTAAGCAGGCATGTTACAGGCAGTGGAAGAAGCAGATCTGAGGAAGGTGTGCTGGGTACAACCCAGCACACAGTTCTTTGCAGCCTGCAAACTGTGCCTTGCACTACAAACTGGTCTGCTGTTGCCATCTGCTGGAAGAATCCTCATGCAGCCAAGGATGAGTGGTGAAGAGGAGTGTATGTTCTTATTATGGAAACACTTGCATCTTTTTGTGCTTTTTAAGACAGGTTTTTCCCTGCAGATCCTGTATGAGCTGCCAAAGAACTGCATATGTACCAGTCATACATACATATGTATGCCAAAAACAGGGGATCTGGGCAGCAACTGCACAGCTCTGGGGTCAGCTTGGTTTCTCACGTGCTCTTACTGCACTCTGCGCAGTAAAACACCTTCAAGCAAGACCAAGGTAAGAGCAAAACCATTCCTCCATGAAATGACTTCTACTACAGAACCAAAAAAAATATCCTTCCAAAGGAAATGATCCTTCCTCTCTCTTGCAGCTCTTCCATTCCCCTCACTGCTGTGCTGTGCCCCCAGGCCTCTTACCTGAGCTGTGCATCACCTGCCCTGCATGTGTTCACACAGGGACTGCACAAACTTTTACACAAGGAGGAGGCCTAAGGATCCTGTTCATCCCAGCACATTAAATCTAGGATCTATTTCTACACTATCTTTTCACTTATTTGTTTCTTAAACTGTCATGCTCAGAGGAATACTTGTGCAGTCTGCTCCTATGTGGTTTTCAAAGGTGTTGGGTATAATTTTCTTCTCCTTTGGATAGCTTTTACTTGTAGTAAGAGTCTTCAAAAATCCTTTAATTTTCTTCAAGATTCCACGGCTAATTACTCTGTAAAATGTAAGAGCATGTAATATTGTGGGACATGCAAAATCTCTTCTTGCTTGTAAGCAGCCTTAAGACAGGTTGCTGGTTGCCACAGGCATTCTTAGCACCATGTCAGCAGCCCCCAATCTAATCTCTGAGGTGTAATTGCCGTGGCCTTAAATCCCTTGCTGGTGGCTGATCACCTCCAGCTTGCAGGGTTGCATGACTCTGAGCTGGTGCTAACAAAGGGAGGAAGGGTTTAGAAAATGTCTCTGCTGCTGACAGGGTTTTTAAGTCTCGTACTCAAAGTTGAAGTCAATGGGGTGTGAATCCTCCCACACCAAAGCTGAGAATAACAGGACCCATGACTGCTTGGCCCCTAAGCTCCACTTACACTACATATAAACTGCCCTGTAACGTGCCTTTGAATTCCAGAACAAGAGATATTTAAAGCCTAAACTCTGGACAGAGGTGCTATGGACTTTTTCAGGTAGCACAGGGAATTGTCACTGCCACCTTACCAGGTGGAGAAGATTTAAAGGCAAGTTAGCCCAGATCCAAGACAGTACTGGCTATCTTCATTGGCCTCTAGTTGGCTTAGTGTGGGGACAGAGACAACTGGTACCTTTACAAGCCTGTTATTTAAAGAACCTCTATTAACCTTCACTGGCAGAACTAAGTATCTTCACTAATGCTGATCAACTGATTTCAAACCAACCTACACAGACCCCAGACTTCTACTGTGGCTTGTAGGACTCCTCATATTAAGTAGCAAAAACTCTGCATCATGCCCTTCTTCTGATCCCATTCCTTTTTTTCTCTTTTACTGCTGCTTTTCCTGTAGATAAAAAACACTGCATCAACACTTGTGTTATTTGATCCTACCAAGAAAGTTAATGACTGGATACTTGCTGCTCAGTTCAGAAGAAGAGCCTGTGACCTGCTTTTACCCTCCATGCAAGGACTGTTTTAATCAATTATCCATCCAAAAGCTCTTGAACTACATCTTCAGGGCATACATATTTCTCCTCAGATGCCTATCTTGACATAGGTAGGATGCATAGGGAAGGCTTAGAAGTATCAGCCTGGCTGCTGTTTTGAAGCTCCTACTTGTGACAGGCTTTCAAATATCATCTCTCCAAGTAGGTCTCTCCCTTCAGGTTAAAGAAGGCTTTCAAAAGTACTCCTAGCATGGAGTTACTTAAGTATTTAAGTGGAAAGTGGCCTCCCATCTTCTGTGAGTGGAAAGTCCCTCAGGAGATCTTCGTACCACTGTTAAGAACCCATCATTTAAACCTTGGTGCTGCCATGTTTGCTGAATATGAATGGGCAGTCTAAAAATGTCCTTGGAGCTAATTGTGTGCCTGCCTTGATACATGAGACCATTACTGCAGAGATGTGAGATGGTACAAATCTACAAAACCAAATTAACACTGGACAGACTTTAGAAGGAATGGTTCTTTCCCCAGCATTGTTATCTGCACTGATTTATCCAGCTAGGTTCTTGTGATATATAGGTCAAAATATATGTTAAAAATACATACATAAGCTGCCTGGCATCTTGATCCTGTTACAGCAAATGTAACTGTTCTTGTGCATAAGCAATAAATCCGTAAGCAAGGGTCTATGTGTGCAGTCAAATATCACTTCCTCTTACAAATATGTAGCTGTTTCATTCAGACAGCTGCTCAGAGAGAGACCATATAGCTAAAAAAAAAGTTTCAGAAGGTATATTCATTAGGTCTGCACCTAAAGCATGCTATTCTCATTGCCTGATATCCTTTAATTCCTGTTACAATGGACAAGAGCTTCTGTGTCCACTAAATCTGCCTATCTCTACTTTTACCACTGACCAGTTGTTCAGGCTGTCTCAAGATGATCTCTGAAAAGATATAATCTTTTTACACAGATGTAAGGACTTCTTTCTCTACAAAAGTCAGGTATAATCTAAAGTATGAGTATAGAAAGGGATAAATAATCATAATTTTGTTCCTCCAAAGGTGCAACATCCTCACCCCCAGAAAATCCTGCTTTCCAGCTGGCCCGGCTAGAAGAAAGAGCTGCAGACATGTTTCATCAGGTACTCCATTCCTGTAGATTCTTGCATTCAAAGTCTCAGTGATTAAGGTGTGCAGGTGTAAAACAATTTGTGATGGGTCAGTAAACTGTTGTAAGTTAGCATTTGCTGCTAAGATTTGATCCAAAACCCACTGACTACCTGACACAGTGTAGTTGTTCAAGGGGACCGTGATTCAAGTGACATAAGCAGTACAGCTAAAGAAAACATCTAGTGTGTTTTATTCTGGAGTTTGTGTTAAGAACTGTCTGGACTATGTATCCAAAAAGTCCCCCCGGAATCTGGTGACTCCTAGCACATACTTGAACACAGATCAAGTACAAAACACACACTGGGCTGCAGGAGTATAATTCTCTGTGGAACCTGCCCCATTGGAAAGTGCAGGGACTAGATATTAGGAAGAAGTTCTTTACTGAAAGGGTTGTCAGGCATTGGAACAGGCTGCCCTGGGAGGTGGTGGAGTCACCATCCCTGGAGGTGTTTACCTCTGGATAGAGGTTGTGCTTAAGGACATGGTTTAGTGGTGTTCAAAAGGCTAGGACTAAGGTTGGACTCAATGATCTTGAAGGTCTCTTTCAGCTGAAACTATTCTATGGTTCTATCCTATCATTCTATGTAAAACTTGGATAACTTGTCTGCTGTTCTGTGTAGTGCAGTTTTAAGGCTGCATCCATACTATTACTTGATGTGGAAACTGTATTAGTGATGTTTTCAAGGCATGTCCTCGATGTGTCTCTTATTATCTTGCCATTTGTGATGCCTGAGGTTGGCCTGTCCTAGTTAGATTTCTGATGCAGAGGAGCTGAATTGCCAACTCATATGGAAGTTTGCACTCACTCTGGAGTGACTCATCCTATCAAATTTCTGTTATAGGGTTTCTGAGGTGCTGCTTCATAAAGACTGACATGGCCCCATTGCTGTCAATTTTTTCCTGCAATAGCGTAAAAATATTACTTTTAATACTACTTAATAATTTTTTTAAAGACTGTTTTAAAAACTTTAAAACGTATCTAAAATCATGCAAGAAAGAAAGAAAAAAGCAAGCATGTATAACACTGCTTCCTCTTTGTACCTCCGTGCTTTTGAGTCTATCTCAACTGTTTGCANTATAACACTGCTTCCTCTTTGTACAATTATTTTTCATTCAAGAATTTCCTGATGGGGATGTGGGTTTATATATTTTATGACCCATAGAGGATTTCTTGTCCCCATGCTTTTGAGCCTATCTCAACTGTTTGCGTCTGCAGTAACCTCCAGCAATGAATGACTTTCATAGGCCTCCAAGGCACTTCATGAATCATTTTTTCCTTTTGTTGTTTTGAACCCAAATACCCTGACTTGCTACCCCTTGTTCTTACATTAACAATGATGGTGAACCTCTTGGCTTTACCTGAATTATAAGAACAGATTGTTGACTATGGTCATCATCATTCTTGTTTGCACACTTAGCCTTTGCCAGCATGCTTTGGATGACTGTTTCCTTGCCCTGAAATTTTGTAGCATGCAATTACCATTGGGAAAACTCTTGCAATGAAAAGTTCTTCCTGGTGTCTTTGCATCTCTGCAAAGCAAATATTAAAGAACACATCTCTCTCCCACAGATGACCTCTCATCCTTTCCAGCATCAGAGGCACAAATCTGTTTGTGTGTGCCCAGATCTATCAAGTTCAGTAGGAGACAGGTTTGGTGCCTAAATACCCTCAAAAAGCAATGTGCAAGCTCTGCATGGCAGCTTCTTTCCAGCACAGCAGAGCTGGGTTTCCTCTGGGACAGCCAGGCACCAGTGGAAGGAGAAACCCCTCCCCAGCTGAAGGGAAGGCTGCTGCAGCTCCTATAACCTGTCACAGAGCGTGTGAGGCAGGAAGGCCCTTTCCATCGAGAGCTAATGGCACTGAAAGATCTTGTGCAGGAAAACCAGAACAATGGAAAAGCAAAGTAACCTTCAGTTCTCCTGGCAGACTTGGGAATGAAAGGGAGAAGGAGCAGACCTGGCTCGGGGCCACCGCTCTGCATGCAGCAGGGATGGAGAAGCTGTGATAACGGGTCTCCTTGGCTGGGGATTTAAAAATAAGACGCTCACTTTTTTGTTGTGGGGTTTTTTTTTTTTAAGGATTACATAAAAGCTCCCCTTAGAAGGCCAAAGGCAGCTGTTTTCTTAGGACAAGGAAGTCAGGAAGAGGCAAAGCAGGCTAAAACGTCAGATAAGCCTGGATAAAAAACTTGGCTAACCTATTTTTCGCCCCTCTGAAACAGCCAAGTTTGAAGCACTCTGCAGAGCTCTGCCTAGGAGGAAAAGCAGAGCCAACCTCTGAAAAATGCTACCCGTGCTCTGGTAAGGACACTGCTCTTGCTGCCTCAGTGTGGGAACTCCCGAGTTCCCTTTCCCTGTGGTGGGAGTGTTTCTCCTCTCATCCAGGCAGCCCAGAGAGCTTTTAAAAAGCCTCAGCCCCTGGTAGTTTCTAGCACTTCATCCCTGCCTTGGGCTTTGCCTGAAGCCTTGGGGATGGACACCTGCCCTCTGGGGATCCTGAAGTGTCAGGTCCGTCTAAAGCTCCAGGTTTGCAGGCTGTGGGGTTTTGCAGTTGTAGGGCCTTGTCACAAGGTGGCAGGGACGTGACGCTTTCTGGCAGGCTCCTGCTCAGCCTGCCACAGGCACTCACTGCTTTCCTCCTGGTTATCCAGAAATGCATCGAGTTTTCAGCAATTCTCTGACATTTGCTTTGAAACTGTCCTTGTGATAGCTCAAACGGAGGGTAATTAGTTATTTCAAAGCTTAAATATTTTACCTATTCACACTAAAAAGGAAAGAAACTGCTTTGCATCCTTCTGCCTGAAGGCCATGGGTGAGGTGGGGAAGTGAGGAAGGGGCTGGCCTGGGTCACCCTGTGCTGAGGCTCAGCTCTGGCTGCTGCTGCTGCTGCTTTCCTGGGAAACCCCAAAGCTGTGGTGATTAAAAAGCAGGTAGCACTTCTGTGCAGGTGATTATAAAGCAGGTAGCACTCTGTCCTGAGTCACAGGGATGATTTCTTCCTGAAGGACTAAAGATGGGAAATCATTCTTGTAACTTAAAAAGAAAAAAATATACATGTGTGTGTGTGTGTCGACATATATTTCCTTTAATGCAAAAGAATGTCTCAGGAATATTGTGTTAGCTCTGGCTTTCTAGAGTGAATGCTTAGCTTTGAGCTTATGGAAGCAAATGTTTGTGCACATATAGAACCAACTCCCTTCTTTTCATGTGCTTACCCCAGTTATCTTTTACTCTTTCGTGTGCCAGGAGTTTTTGTGATTTTACTGCTCTGGTCTCTCAAGGGTGCTCCAGGCTACTATGACAGGGAGTGAGTGAAACCTTTATCACTGCTTATCAAACATTTTCATACAATATTCTACCTGCAATGTTAAAAGTAGATTTGTGTTAATAAGCTACTAATAACCATCAAGTAATTATTTAGTTTATCTCTGGATTCTAAGCTGATTGTTGTCTCCTTATGCTTGCTTGCCTGGCAGTCTTTAGAGACAGGAGATTTTCAAGGTTTTTTAATCTGAGGTACATGCAGGGAGAGATTACTCAGCTGTCACTCTGCAGGAAACATCCTTATCGTGCAGCAGGAGGCAACAATAACAAATTGCTGACATCCAAATTCAGATTTGCACAAATAGCTGTGCAAGATGCCCGCTGCTCCTTAAGTACTAACCAGACCATGGCAAATCAGAGGCATTGACACAGTAGAAGGAAACGAGCAGAAAATGCACCCAAGTAGAGCAGGTAACATTATAAAATAATTATCTCTGAGCTGCTGTTCACTGGAAAATAGCCCACTTTTTGAGCCCAAAGCAGGGGGTTTTGTGGGTCAGATGAATGCTTTCCCTGCTTTGTTCTGAGGCTCTGAGCTTTGTTTTCTCTTGGAGCTGAGGTTTAAATTTCAATTTATGTGAACAAAGAGTAATCAGAAGTTTTGCCAGCTATCTAAAGCACAGAGCCACAGAACTAAATAAGTTTGAGCTGTTACATCCTTATTCCACACCTTGAGTTAAATGATGAGTGCATGTATTTCCTTGCAAGCTTGCAGTTTATTAAAACACACTGAGGAAACCAGCTCTGAAATTCAAGGCAGGATCTTAGTTGGGAGGGAGGAGAATGTGTACAATTCATCTGTTGGGGTTGCTCCCATTTGATTGTTGTCTGCTTTTTTCTATGTGAGCTTGTGTGTTGTTTTAACTGAAGTAAATCAACATTTTCCAGTAAATGCAACATTGGACTGAAAATTTCCATTTGTTTTCAGTACAGCTTTATCATATTTAAGGGAAAAGTACAAAATAGCAAAGGCTGTTGGATTGCCCCAAGCTTTTACAGTTGGGAGTTAAGTTAAACCATTACAGGGATGTGTTTGCTTGGCCTTAGGAGAATGTCTTTCATCATCCTCAAAAGTTGGCTACCTTCAGAAACAAAGAATTGGATGTCAAATATCCTTGTGTCCATTCCTGACAGCCAATTCCCATGTCCCCCAAGGCTGTGCCTTGAGCCATCCTCGAGGGCTAACAAAGCACCTCCTGGGTCCCTCTATTTTGTCTCTTCTTTTGACAGCTTTTGGTCATTGCACTCAAGAGAGTTTCCAGGTTCAATTCAGGAGAATTTGTTTAACATCAAAATGAACTTCCCTGAGAAAATCTACCCCAGCCCTGAATCTGCTGCCAGGGAACAGCCTCCAGATCTTGGACAGGGCTCGTGAAGGTGATTTAAGTTCCTGGCAAATGTTCATTTGGGCAGAATGGTCCACCACACCTCCTGGAAGAACATAAAAGAAATTGTCAGAAAAAAACTCAAAGGTCTGCTAAAGTCTCTATCTTCTGTGATGTTTTGTTTTGTTTTGTCTAGTTTTGAGCATGACAAACTTCTTAAATTGACTGCAGTTTTCTCACCAGCTTAGACTGAGGTAATCCTGGAGGAAAAACTGTCCTTTTACCAAATTCCAACTATTTGCAGCCAGGCTTGAAGTCAAAGATCTGAACTTTATGTCAGAGCCCATGTGATCTGTTAGAACAACTGATTTACTCTTTTGAAACACTGCTAAGCTATCGCCGACCATGTTTTCCTCAGGTTCCTGAGAACCCTGCTTCTCTGCCTGTTCATGGTCATGGCAACTGGAAAACAGACTCTGTAGGAGAAAGAGCATCAAAGAATCTCCTCTGCCAGTAAATGGGGGGAAAAAAAAAAAAATAGATACAGGAAAGTGAGGAGCTCTTCACAGTCAGGCCAAAATCCAGTTCTGAAGGAGCAATTTTCCACTAGAGGACAGAGGTAGTCTAGAGTAAGAGTAACAACAAAGCCAGTAATGTGATTTGCCTTAGTGCTTTCTGCCATAAACCCTTTTTTTCACCCTCCCCCCCCCCCCAATTTCTCATGTCAGATTTTTGCAGGTACCAGCACAGCTGAGAATCCTGCTGGGAAGTTCAGTGCCCTGGACAGACAGACGGCTGCACTGGCTGTGTTTATTTCCACGTAACAGCTTGTCAATTTAACAAAGGCAGTGCTGTAAAATCGGAGAGAAAAATATGTCATATCTAGCAACCGCATGTATATATCACACTGAGGAGGAATTCATTGCTCTTTTCCTTTGGCTGTATAGATTTAGCCCATAGCTCTGTTTTCACACTCCTAAAGCTATGTTAAAATCATCAAGGGGTCAGCCACGAGCCCGTGCTACTCAGGCAGTTCACCTTTAAATACAGGCTGTTGGCTCTTCTCCATTACAGAAGGATAGCAAAAGCATCTCTAACAGTAGACTGCTGGTTTTTTATGTGTGCATAACACAAAAATGGGCAAAAAAAAAGTTCCAGAATATAAAAATGCACTTTTTCTCAGTGATCATGTTGCTGAGTTCCAGCCTACAGCTATTTGCAGCTGAGAAATAAAGCTCTAACCATACAGTTTGTAATGAAAAAACTGACAGACCTTCAATTTTAGCCACTTTTGTTCACCGTACACCAAACGCATTAATATGTCTAGTCAATTTAGAGAAGGCATTGCCTAAGCCATTTTCTTTCACATATTAAAAGAGAAAAATGTGAGTTTTCAGGGTCTGGCTTGGCAGACCCCAGGCTTTATGCAGCTGTAATTCAGCATCTCATCAGATCACAGCAGCAGCACCACGTTAAAACCCATCTGGATAGGGCTGGAGGTTGGGCTTCAGAGCTTTGGGGTGGGCACGGAGAAAGGGATGGATGGAGGGATGCTGGGGAGCCTGCTCAGGGCAGGTCTGCTGCTATCACAGAGGTGTCAGCATGGGCCTGGGTTAGAGTCGTGGCTGACTTACAATTTCTGTCCCTTAAAGCACGCGTATATTAAAGGCAGGCTGAACTGTTCTCTGTTCAGATCCCCACACCAGTTCTGATCCCTCTGTGCTGATAGTTTGCTTTTCTTCTGCCAGGCCCCCTCAACGCTTTCATATTTGCCCTGAGTGCCCTTCAGAAGAGATGCAGGCTCCATACAGCCAAACAAGCTGCTGAGAGGGCTGTGGAGAGCACAGGAATTTTATAAACATGGGGAGAGCCACATGCTGCCAGTACAGGAGGTGCTCCAGCAGACCCTTCAGGCAGCATTTTACAGCAAACCCTTGGCCTTTAAACAGCCACGATGCCCAGTGGGGTGGTTCAGCAGCCAATTCACAAGCCCCTCAGACCTCAGTGTGATGACTGTGGTGGGAATGGGGCCACTAATGTGAGCGATGCTTGGCTGTCCCTGCTAGTCAGGCAGGACCTCAGGCTTTCCAGAAGGGACCACAAAGTTTATTTAGTGTTTTGGCATGCGAAGAGAGGCCTGTGAAGCAGTGGGAGCGATTAGCAACATAAATACTGGAGAGTATCTCTTATATTTCTGTTTGCCCACGAACACCAGGCAATGCCACGAGGATGGAACATCTCATTGCAGCTGCCCATGCAAAGCCTCAAGAGCAGCAGCAGCTCTCATTGTTTGGGGATGAGTCCAGCCAGGTCCAGGTTACAAGACAGGCACTGCAGGGATTTTACCTGAGCATTTTTAGGTTGAATGTATTATTGCAGCTGAGCACCTTTTCTCCTTTCCTGCTTGGTTCTTCATAGCCTTTAGGGGAGAAATGTTCCTTCTTTTTCACAGGTGGGGAAACTGAGGCACAGAGATGAACCTACTAATTGCCAAATCACCTGAGGAGCTTATGTCACAAGATCAGCCCCACAAGCTGTAACAGGCCTTCAGCAGCATGACAAGCTTGGAGGTATGTGGAGCCAGCAGCACAAGAATGTCCTGTATGTGATAAGAGTTTTGTCTGTGATGTTCTGCTTTTGCTGATTTAGTTTTCTTTTTCTTTTAATTAGAAAGCCTGGTGGGAAAAGCTCTGCAGCAGCTCTGGTCACAGCTGGCCAGGCATCTGATGGGCTTGTAGCTGTCTGAGGTCAGTGCCCCCAGCGCAGAGCTGCAGCGAGCAGTGCCTGCCCAGATTTTGCTGAGAGGTCTTTTTTTTGAGGCTCTGCTCTTCTCCAGACTGGAAATTGAAGGTAAAATTTGTTATTCTGCTGCTTTGGGTGTTCTGTGTGATCCCTTGCCTTTAGATGAGAAAATCTGATTTCACATGTTTATTCAAAAACCCCAAACCTCACGTAATGCCACCCAATCTGTTAGTGCACGTGGGGTGGTTCACAAAGGCTGCTCCTCTGCTGTTATCGGTGGGTTTGCTGGTGGGTTGGATAGTGCTACAAGTGGGGTGCTGGCTGCTCAGCACCACGAGGTAGCCTGGCTGTGTTCAGTAGCTGAAGCATGCTGAATTTGCACTGACTGATGCCTGCACAGCTTCATTGTTGTTTCTGGCTGTAAGGTTTGTCGTGTGTCTTCTTCCAAACACCTCGCTGCTGTCACAGCTTGGCAGCTGCCATGTGTCCCAGTCCAGCGCCTGAAGGTACATGTTGCCCAGTCTGCATTGGAACAGGACTGGGTTTGACTCTGGGCTGGGGGCTGTGTTCAGAGACTCGTGTGTCTTTCCTAAGGAGGGGCTTAGGTAGCTCTCTCCAAGTCACACAGATGAATTTAGGGTGCTTTTGTTCTGAGGAACGTTCTGATACCCCACATTTAGCAATGTGACGACCATAATTAAAATATTTTATTGACTATCCTTACACAATAAGCAAATGCTCACCCAAGGAGCCCTAAATTACACCAAACCTGTTGTGTCACTTCACCTCACCACCAAGCAGTGCTCCTATTGCTAACAGGAGGCTGGACCAAACCCAGTAAAAGAGGGCTTGCCCTACCAAAGGCTGCCAAGAGCTGCAGAGGTACCAGGGCAGCAGTCAAGCAGTTATGGACCTGCATATCTTCCTCTTCCCCTGCAGCCAGCATGTTTTACAAACTACTTCCTTCAAAAAGAAATATGTATTTGTTGTAAGGAAAATTATTTCAGCCTCAGGTTAGCAAAATATTTATTTCATAACTCAAAAGTCCAGGGAAGTTACTTTCTTTTGCCCTTAATTCTGAAGTTAGAGATTTAGTGCAGTGCTTTACAGAAGGACCCCAGGCTTTCTCACCTTGTTTTAACACCAGGAAAAGTGGAGAGGTGAAGTAAATTGCCTCCGAAACCCCTCTCTATGGCCATACCAAAGTTATCCCCATCCCTGTGCGTTCAGTGGGGTCTGAGACTGATTCCTTCTTCTCAGGTGCCTTTTGTAGGAGGAAAAACTCTCTTGTAGTTAAAGGACACAAGGGTCTACCATGGCTTTTGACACAGGTTTGCAGTACAATTTGAGAGGATAGTTTGGACACCAAAATGGTTTGAGATGAATCATAGAATGGTTTGGGTTGGAATGGACCTTAAAGATCATCTAGTTCCAAATCCTCTGCCATGGATAGAGACATCTTCTACTACACCAGGCTGCTCAAAGACCCATCTAACCTGACCTTGAACAATTCCAGAGATGGGACATCCACAACTTTTCTGGGCAACCTGTTCCAGTGTCTCACCACCCACATAGTGAAGAATTTATTCCATGTATCTAATCTAAATCAACCCTTTTTTAGTTTAAATCTGTAAAAAATTCAACGCGCGGGTCTGTGGCTGCACAGCAGGTTTCAGGGGAAAACATTTCTAAGTATTTTTGTTTCCTTTTAAAAGAATTCCTTAGCTATGGCTAATTTTGAAAGGAATGGTGTTACATGGTGCGTGGCCAAGACAATTGTAGGTTTTTGACCAACACATCTTTCATCTTCCAAACCGTAGTGCTGAGTGGTAGAAAAGCAATAAAAGCAGTTCTTCAGGAAATGCTGATACATAGATCTGTTTGCAAAAGTAACTCCATGCAGACACTGCTTTTTTAGTGTTCATTTAGAAAAAATTAAAGATCAAACATGCAATTCCCAATAGATCTAAGCAAAGGAGAATCATCTCCAGGTATAGGCTAGAGTTCACCAGCCTTCTGAGCACATCAGGGCTCCTGCACTCCTTTATCTCCATAATTATGTATGCTTTTGATATGGGAGGTGAAACCAAGCAGTTTGACTGAGTTCAGCTGGGAGATGTGGGATTTGTTTGAACCATTTACCCCAAGTTCAGTTCTGGAGCTGCACAGCTTTGTGGATCTGAGCAAACGCAGGGCAAGCAGTTAACAGGCAAACTCTGTGCGTATACCCTTGTGGTCAGCAGCTTGTCTATATATAATCTATGCAGATACATCAAAAGCAGAATATCTTCCACAACAACTCTCTGGAGAATAAATGAGAGAAGAAACAGTGGAGCCACTTTTGCAGTCCGTGTTAATCTCAGTGTGGTTGAAAAGATGTCATTTCTTTGCACTGTGTGGTACATTCAGGAGAGTTATCCTGGTCCCTTGTACCTTGGCAGAGGGAAAGATGGTTTGTTGTGGGAGGTACTGCTCCCTCCAGGAAGCTGAATGCCCAGGATTTAATCTTTCAAGAGCTTATTAAAAGTGACTGTGATTTACAGACATGGTTTCAATCCTGTGATGGGCAAATACACTCTGAGTGCACTTTGCCCTGTGACTCCCCATCTTCCAGCTGTCCCAAATCCAAGCTGCATCACAGTCAGAGCAAAACCTGTCCAGGCTTATCTGGTTAGATGTGGAAAGATGTTTTGAAAGGAACAAGCTGAAGGGAGGGAGGTCAGTCAGAAGAAGCATCCCTACATAGCTAAGATGCTCTCTAATTCATCGAGATATTTGGATACTGTCATCAACACTGGTGGCCAAGTGAGCAAACAAGCACATAGGAAACAAGGACCACGGTATTAATACTGGTGTCAGAGTTCATTGCACAAATAATTTAATCTGTCACTGAAATAAGGGTCTGGAAGTGTTGTCCACATCAAAGGAGAGGTACACTTTGATGGGTTGTGGAGGGTATTTTTCCTTCAGAAAGCAGCAGGTGGTAAGTGAGTTACTGACATGCTGGTAATTCAAAGGAGAGTTTTGCATCCCTGCTGTGAAGCTGAATGGCAACATAACACAGTTATTAAGGGAAAAAAGGAAGCCTCAGTCCTGGATCTTCTACACTTTATATTCTATAACAACAAGCGGTACCAAAAAAACCCACTCATATATCAGGCAACCTTGAATTTCTCAAAGTGGAATGAAAGTGAGCGAGTGAAAGAGTTTAGGTGCAAATTGCCTTGCTGGGTGTTGCCAGCCAAACTTTTGGAAATGGATTTGTTCCACAAGAGGTTAAATATAACTTTACATTTATTGGTTTTCAATCTTATGAAAAATATCCACTTGTAAATCACTGGAAGAGTAGACTTTGGAGTTTCTCCCCTACTAGTCTGTTTTGTTTCTCTCCTACCTGCCTCAACCACCTTTCTCCGTGTAGGCATAGGTGCAGAGGAATACAAAGTGGGGTGAGAAACACACATGCAGTTATTTTCTAAACTTTTCAACCTGCTTTTATCGATAAAAAATGAGGTGTGAATGCCTGAAAACTCAGACTCACAAGTAGCACAAGGAGAAACAGCACCTAAAGGCATTGGGCCACTCTGTCACCCAAGCAGTGTGGGAAAGATGCATCACAGTTTGCTTTGACCACCATGAAGGTGAACTTCAGTCCAGTGCTCCTGTTGTCAGTGACAACAGAGAAGGTGCTGTTGGAGGAGGTGTAAAATGAATTCACACACCTTCCCTAGACACTGTGGAACAGCTCAGTAACCTTGGTCTGAATTCATAATCCATCATTTGGTTTATAAAATGCAATATGGGAAGAAAAGGGAGGCACGTGATGTAAAGATCTTTACTAAGGTTCAAGTACGAACACAAAAAAGAACAGTAATGGTGTGGGTGCAACTCTGCATTCCTGCACTGCTGCTCCTTCTGCCAGGCAGAAACAGCACTCAGAAGTGGCAGTGAATGTCAGGAAAAAAGTATAATTTATGGTTTTCTTCAACAATTAAAAAACAGGCAAATTTTGCCAAAATTTAACGTTTTAAATAACAGTATCTCAGCTTTTGCTGTGATTGCATCATTGGAGCAAGTGAGTTACCCTCTTTGTTATTTATTTTTAAAAGTCAAAACCAGCATCTAAACCAGCAACTTTGAAAAAGAATCAGATTTGCAAAGTGGCAGCCAGCCCTACATCTATGTGATTGCTACTGACATACGGGTTAGGACCTTCAGGTTTTCCCAGAGAACATGTTGTCTCGTGGTATTTCGTGCCTAACCAGTGAGAGTAATGGAAACAGTGTGAGGATAAGCTGTTCAGATAAGTGTTTGCCAACCATCTAGACTTAGGGTAACTTGGAGCAATCTGCTATGTATTCGTCTTCTTGAATTATATTTCTCCTTATAAAGAGAGTCTGGTTAAGGAAAATAACCTTTTATTCCACTGCCAGCCCTGTTCATCCATGTCTGTCACGTCAGCTGTCTTTGAACATGAGAGGGTCTCGTTTCTTATCAGCTTTGCTGAGATGATCTTTTTCTTATATATTTTTATCAGAGCTGAGTAATGACTGTGTGCTAAGAGAAGCCATAACCCAAATGATGACAGTATATAGAACTCCAAGCCACAACTATTTGTAGAAAATAATCCCAAACTACTAACATCTGGAACCACGAACACCCATGTTCAGATACACTAATTTCATAACTGCATGTGGTGACACCAGCCAGCAGCAAATCACCTCCCAGAAGTGAGCAGCCCTGTAATCAACTGAGCATGGGAATCACAGGTTGAGATGTCTCTGGTTACTGGAGACATAGACCTAGAGCTTGGCCTGCTCTCGACCTGGCTGTGACCTGAGAGAAGATCAGGAAGGTGAAATCCAATGGTCACCATTTGTCCTGCTGATTCTGAAATGGTGCCCTGAGCCATTCCTGGGCACAGGCTGTTCTACTTGCCGTATTACTGCCAAGGAATACCTGGAATTGTTTTTTTCTTGTCTCAGCTCACAGCTGTAATGTCAGGGCAATGGAAACATCCAAGCTTTTTGGTGGGTTTCTGCATATTGCTTTGATTGAAAAAATTACAAAACCAAAGCAGTATTTCATTTTAGCACTTTCAAAATGAAGTTTTCCCTTGCCACTGAAGTTAAATTTATTTTAAAATTTACTCTGCTTTAACTCCCCTACTGTTTTGCCAGTTATCCTGCTGGTGGTGGCCGTGTTCCTGGTGTTGTGCAGGATAATTGGCAAGACACCCACATCCAAAACTAAATGTTCAGTTTGAACTCCAATTTAAAAAGTAAAATAAAATTGCAGAAGTGTTTTAGCATATTGCTTAGATATAAGCTGGAAAATTGGGCATCCCAGACCATGGTTTTGGAGGGGAGTTCCTACATGGGACTATTTGCTGCTGCAAAACTTCTCATTTTAAAGACCCTCTGAGAAGTGCTGATACCATCAGCCAGCTGGGAGCCCTGGGCAATGTAGTGCTGGTTCAGCATTTCCCTGAATTCCAGATGTTGCCAGCCCTAGGAGGACATAATGGTGCAGAACGTATAAAATTCAGATTTAAGTATGTTATATACTGAAAATGAACCAAACAACTTCTGTTTCATTCCACCCCAGTAAGCAGTAAACTTCACACCATCACAAAAATAATAATTACCTGGTTGGGGCCGTCGTGTGCACAGGAGTATTATCAAAAGGTAGAAATGCATAAAGAAATATTTGGCAACTTCAAGCACGACTGACAGTGTTTTGCTGAAACCCTGGCATGTTTACATGGGATTCACCATGTAATACCAGTGAGGGCTACTTCTGTGAGACACGTGCTGGAGCTGCAAATACAGATGTTTACGTTTTAATTACATTGATTCAAGGAAACATCATTCTTCTGGCTCAGGGGTGGATTGTTATTCTTATAAAACACTGTTTGCTGATAGCAGGGAAGAGAAATGGGAGTAGTGCCTCTTGGTTTGTGAATTAGATGAGGAGAAACTGGAGAGCAGATGTGTGGTCCTGCTGGTTTCACACAGTCTTGATCAACTGGCTTTGCAAATTGGTCAGGGGAGAGCGTCGCCTTGTTGGTCTAAAGACTGAGTCCTAAGTGCTGCCCAAAGTGGTCTGCTTTGGATGTCTCACCTCCACTCTTCATGAATGGTCCTCAGAGCAGCAAGTGCCAAGCCTGCCCTACCTCTTGTCCCTGCAGAAACACACCTGGAGCGTGTCCACAGCATCCGAACTGTGGATACGTGTGGTTGTGAGGTGCTGAGCCAATTGCTGTGTGTTCATACGTGTGGGCTTTTGGTTCAAGGTTAGCCTTAGAAGCTGTTTCCAGGTGTGTGATCTTCAGAGCCAGTATCTGGGCTTGAGGCATCCCACAAAACTGTCATTTAGTGACTGTGTCTGTGAAATTATGCACTTGTTTAAGTCCTGGGCTGCAGCTCCCTGGCTGAAGGGCTTGGCTTGTGTGGTGCCACAGCTTAGCTGGCCCACTGTGACTGTATTTTCCTTTTATTTCTGAACATTACTTCAAAGGGTGAATGCCATTATGTGAACTTGCAGCAGATTTTATGTCTGATTCCTTTCAAAAGTGTTGACAAAATCTGTTGCTCTTGGATGTAAAGCACCATATTTCCACGACATTGAGGTGACTGAAGCAAGTAGGGCTGGTCTTTAACTTTTTTTATTTTTTCACAATTCTTATTTTACCTTGGCAGTACAATGTCCATAATTAACAGCAATGTTACGGGGGGGTTTGTACATAACTAGAAGCTGTTAATTAGGCAACCATAGCAGAACAATAGCTGAATGTGTAGGAGGGAAGCAAAAGGATTGGTATTCATGTTTTGTCGTATTTGAGTAAACAGGTAGAGAAAAAGAAAGAAGACTATCTGAAAAGAGTTTGTTTTCCAGAAGGATTTATTTGTACCCTTATGAATGCTACAATAACAACTGCCTTCCTTTTTTAGCATGCTAATCATGCTAGAAACGTTAATTGTGCTGAGTATGATAATGCCTAAGGGACAAGAAGAATAAGGTGTCCTGCTGTTCGGTACCGTGCAGAGCCTGCCCGGATGTGTAAGGCAGACAGTGAGTGTGGGAAATGGATATGATACAGTTCCTGCTGCTGGGCTGTACTGGGAAAGCTGCTGCTGCAGGATGCTACTGCCATGATTAGGGCATTTTGGAGCAGGGCAGGGGAAAAAGATCAAGCTGGAATGATTGTTTTTACTTTTTTTACACAAAAATCCTTTTGGAGTGGTCTGATACCAGTCAGAAATTCACATCAAAGTCTTGAAGCCATTTTAAAGGGAGGGGAAAAAAAACTGTTTGAGAAATGGAAAAAGCCTATCTGGAGATTTTTAAGGCAGAATGTTTAAAACTTTTCGTGTTGAAGCAGTGTTTTCTTTAGAGATGGGCCTAAGTTTGGATTTATTTTCACAGAATCATAGAATCATTTCGGTTGGAAAAGACCTGTAGGATCATCAGGTCCAACCTTCGTCCCAACATCTCCCTGACCCCTAGACCATGTCTCAAAGCACCACATCTACTCTGTTTTTGAACACCTCCAGGGACGGTGACTCCAACATCTCCCTGGGCAGCCTGTTTCAGTGCCTGACCGCTCTTTCAGTAAAGAACTTCTTCCTAATATCTAATCTAAACCTCCCCTGGTGCAACTTGAGGCCATTAAAAAGCTACATTATAAAGCTACAATGAAGCCACATACTTTTGGGTCAAACTTGCCATTTTGTTCAAACAACCTTTTCTACTTCTGTTTTGCTAAACCCTCCTGTCTTCCTTTGCCCGCCAACCCTACTCTTCTTGCCCTCATTTGGAGCTATTTTAAACCATTTATTTCAGGTTGCTTCGTTCAGGAAGTTTCAAGACAACTTACATAGTTTTGCTTCATTCAAGAGACCAGGTGAATGTCTGTTGAACTGTGAAGTTCAGCCATGCCGTGAAGACCCTCCTGAAGAGGGTCCAGTGCTTTCTGCTCCGCTCTTGGTGGTGGGAGCTCCCAGCTCTCCATGATGACGCACTTGTTTCAACCCCATGTGCTTGCGTAAAATGTACCTTGGTTCAGATAGGAGAAATGTTTCATTTTACCTCTAGTTTAGTTAAATCTTTATTTGCCAACTAAAAGAAAAACGTCTCATGAGATTGATGATTCAGAACGAAAATAAAACCGCTGGCTTCAAATTACATGAGAGTCGTGTTAGAGAAAGCTCTACCCATAACACAGTGCTGGATGACACAGGCTCTTAAAAGACAATAACAGATTCAAATGCATTTTCTCTACTGGTTTTGCAGTGGATGTTTAGAGACTCACTAGTGAAGCATAACTGATGCGATCAAATATATGAAAAACTGCTCAACTGACAGGAATAAGAGCTTTGGAACCTGGGTTAATAATACTTGGTTGCATTTAGGGATGTTTTGAAATCTAATGCCTGTTTATAAAAAGCTCTGCAGTTTTAAGTTGAAAGTACAGGATATTCTCAGTGAAAGAACATTGAGGTTGTCCCTCAGCAATGTTCCATCAGAAGCATGTCAACTGATGAGCTGTTCATTGTGCCCGAGCAGGTACAAGTGGGAGGACGTTCCTGCCCCAGGCCAGCTGATATCCTCCATTTTTTCTTCTCCTCTGTGTTTCACACAGCAGTTATGATAGGTTTGGTTGGACCCTATTTCAGCTGATCTCTGCTGGTTGCAGCAGAGCAGGGGTAGGGTGAGTCTTGCCTTCCACGAGGGCAGCTGGTCCTGCAAAGGCTTTGCACAGGACTGTTGGAGCAAGGTTTGAAATAGGGCCAATGAAAGATAAGAAGTTGGTTTCTCCCCATCAAGGATTTCTTCTGGAGATCCTGACTGGCCAGACTGGTGTGCCTTGAAATACCCCTTGGCCCATGTGGATTACTAAGACTTATGCTCACTCTTCCTCAGCAGCCTACTTCTTCTCAGTCATACCTGAAGCAACCACATCAGCAATAGCACATAGGCAACTTCTGGAACTAATCTGATGTCTCAACCTTGGTTGAACCTCCTGACACACACGGTTGTGAGCAGGTAGTAATCAGAACACAGTTTGTGTTGATGTAGGTACCCTGAAAGTTTATAGTCACCCATGTAACAACTCCTCCCTGACACATCTGTGTGGTGCTTTGCTTACACAGGTAAATCGAGCACTAGGTGAGGGATTAGGGAGATGTACAGTGGTGCCTTCAAATTCACCAGCAATTTCTATGTTAGTTTTCCTTTGCATGTTTTCCTTTCAAGAAAAAAAAGTCATTCCAGTTGCTGTCAAGGAAGGCACAGTGAATTCCTTAGTGTGGCTGGTGACTCCCTCTGTACCTTTGTGTCTGATTCATCAGGTGGTGTGGCCACACCTGACCTTCTGAAGTTGGATGTTGTTGTTTGCAGCGTGGGAACAAATGTTCCCTCTTAGACATCTTTATTACTGTTTCTCTCTTCTATAATCCTCGGAAAGAAGCTGTGGCGAATAATCTTCCCTCTGCTTCATTCCCTACACGTGGAACTGATTTGGAGGAATGCAGTGTTTTCTTAGGACTCACTATCCTGCACTGCCTGATGTTCCTGGAAGAAGGACTTGCCTCCCTGTGTGTGACAGCCTTTGTTCTGGGGTGGGCTTGTTGGTGTAACGGATGCTGCTTGTGGTGTGAGTATACACGGGCTCCATGCCACCGATTGATTGTCCCCTGAAGTGTCTCTGGTTTATCTTTTCTCATCTAAATTGAGTGCATACAGGATATATAGAATTCTGTGCTGTTGGTAATATAAAACTCATTACAGCATTGCCTAAAGGTTTCTGCCAAGTGTGGGGCTCCACCAGTCTATGAGGACTTGCAAGTCTTATGAGGAGCAGCTGAGGGAATGGGGTTTGTTTAGCCTGGAGAAAAGGAGGCTTGGGAGAGACCTCCTCACTTTCTACAACTACCAGAAAGGGGACCGTAGTGAGCTGGGTGTCAGTCTCTTTTCCCAGATAACAAGTGATAGGAAGAGGGGAAGCAGCCTCAATTTGCAGCAGGGGAGGTTTATATTGGACATTAGGAAAATTATCTTCACCAAAAGGATGGTCAAGCTTTGGAACAGGCTGCCCAGGGAAGTGGTTGAGTCACCATCTCTGGAGGTATTTAAAAGATGTGTAGACATGGTATTTAGGGATATGGTTTAGTGGTGTGCTTGGCAGCGTTAGGTTTATGGTTGGACTTGATGATCTTAAAGGTCTTTTCTGTGATTCTATGCTCTGCCCTAAGCAAAGAGTGGTACTAGGCAGCCCAAGCACAAGAAAGAAAACCTCAAGGTTTTGAAGGTCAATCCCTAAAGACACTCAGCAAATGTCAGTATGTCAGCCAGCCCAAGGGATACAAGACTATCACTCTTCTTTTCCCTTTTGTTTTTTACTTCTTTAATTCTCAGAGATAATAATGGACATAGTGACTGAAGTGGTCCATAACAGCAAGTAAATGTCCCATCACAAAAGTATCAGCTGCACAGGGAATGGTGTGAGCAGTGGCAAGAAGGATGTGTGGTTTTGGAGGTGACAGGAGACCCTTTTGCTTCCCCTGACCATTTAAAGATGCTCTGTCTCAGTTTCCATCATAGTGTAGGCTCAGAAAACAACTGCCTTCCCCACACTTTGCTGGGAACAAGAGGACAAAGCAGCCGTGAAGAGCAGCTCAAGTTTTGGAGCTGTTCAGACACAGGCTGCCAGCCTGACCCACCTGCTCTGGAGTGGTTTGGGCAGACAGCCAGGCAGAGCTGCTGTTCTCAACTTTATCCTCTATAATAAATGTGCTCTGGCAGAGCACCAAGAGCCTTATCTTCTTGTAAGGACAAAATCCCTTGGAGAGCCAGTCTCCAGGCCCAGCTAGGATTATGCCAACTTCTCCAGGCAAATGGAGCTAGATGCAATGCTTGACACAGTAGCTTTGCCTTTCTAAGTCTCGCTCACTTTGAAATAGACAGTGGGAGCAGGTTCAGGGGAGCAAATTAGCCAAGGGAAGTCTCTTCTATCTGTCTTAATTAAGCATTAATAAAATCTGTCATTGACTCTCCCCTGTAGTTATCAGTCAGTCAATGGTATATAGTATTTCAGTCAATCATCTTCCCTTCAGGGTCACTGAAGGACTGTCCCGGTTGCACCAAAGGCTGTGGGAGCCAGTTCATCAACATCAGTTGGACTCTGTTTGATGCTGTCTTGTATGCAAAGTGCCTTCTGATTACAGAGGCAGAAGCGTTACCCAGCAGTAAATCCCATCCCGTGCTAAGATCAATCAAAACGTTTTCATGCATCTGGCCGTCCATGTACCAAGGGGCATTGCTGCCCAGAAACCAAACAACTGCACCTCTGTCTATAGACACAGATCTTGTGCTTGGTTCATCCTGCCTATGCTCAGGAAGACTGATCTCCTCCATTGGGGAAATAAGGGTAGGCAGGTGTTAAATGAAGTGTGAACATAGAGGAGCTAGAGGAAAGCAACTGTCATGTCAGTTCTGGCACTGGACGGTAAATGCAGGCTTGAAGCTCGGGGTTGAGGGGGTAGATGGAGGGAAGAATGAAAGCAAAATGCCCACAGACCTGGGGACTTCCAAATTAGAGTATTCAGAGCACAGGTCCAGATCCAAAGGTGGAGATGTGTGGCCATCTTCATGGTAGGTTTCTGTGGGGTATAAACTTCAGCCTCTTTTGAACCAGCTTAAGGAGACAAAACTGCATGTGCAGAAAGAGCTGGGGGACTGCGATGGTGCTTTTCTGTTTGGGCAGGTGCATATGAACAATTAAAAGTACATTGGACATTTCTCATTAGGCAACCCAGCCAATATATACCCAAGTAAATAAATACAGAAAATAAAGCCCGAGTTGTTGGTGCTGTTTGAAAACAGTGAGCTTTATAACCATAAGTTTTATGCAAATGAATTTTTGCACTTCTTTGTACCAGTTAGATTAAAACATTGTGTGAGTCAGGAAGCAAAGTGACTATTGGGGAGGTACCAGTGTGTGTGTTTGCCATTTACAGAGCATTTGAAAAACGTTACCTGGGTTTGGTTTCAAGAAACAATGAGAGCCTGAAGAAGTTCAGTCTCTTCATTTTCCCACTCTGTCTATGCTGTGGAATGCAGGAGTGAGCAACCTGGAAGAATTAATCCAGAAGCCCAGTGTAATTCCATTCCAAACTGAAGCTAAAACCCCTTCCATTACTCTAAGCTGTTTGTTTAATTCTCCGTATTACTTAATGTTCTATTAAAAGTCTCTCTTCTTAAATGCTTATTGAAGCAAGCCAGAAGCACATAAAACTAATGTAATTAGCAGTAAAAATAATTCTGAAACCCAATTACTTCATTAATGTGGAAAGAAGTGCAAATTGCACAGAAGCAAATTTGCTTACAGGTACAAAGCTGGTGCAGGACCATTAAGGGTAATGGATTGTTGTGACCAGGGACAGGGGCTCTCCTTGCTCAAACAGGGTCCACTTCAGGAAAAGGACATTCAGCTTCTGGCAGTTTTTAGGTTTTATTTTTCTTTATTTTCATTACTGCCTGCTTTGTACCAGCAGTGTCTCCAGGAGATAATTCCTTTTTTCTCTCCTTCCCATGAAGAAGCAATTCCTTCTTGTCAACCCTGCAAGCAGCGCTTTTCAGCTGTGGCAACATCCAGTAACCAAGCAACAAACAGCATCCTCAAACAAAAACCAGAGAGAAAAAACCCTTCTGTGCACATCATAGTGCAATCCAGTGAAAATTGCCTCATCACAGCTACTTTTCCTTTGTGCTAGAAAGGAACCAGGCTGCCACACCTTGTAAACACCCCGTTCTCTGAAGCGTAACAGTGCTTACTACCACTTTTTTCATTAGCCATCAGCAGAGTTTTGGCCCTCACTTGGTCCAGACAGACTTTCAGAGGACCCATCTGGGCGTGCAGGGCTGAGAACATCATCTTGATTCCCATCTTCTGCAGGTAGCAAAGAAGAAAATTAGGATGTGAGTGGAAATGCCTTAAGCCCAGTGGTTCATCCCCACCTTGGCAAAGCTTGGGAGGGGAGAGCAAGGCTGTGAGAGCCCTGTGCCCAGAGCTGGGATAGTGCTACAGCACCTGGAAATACTCTGGGACTAGTGCTCCCAAATACTGAAATATTCTGTGTAAGAAAAAATTACTTGTATACTTGCAGACATAGGTCTTGCTGGGTGGTAGCTGGTGGGGGGTTTTTTGTTGGTTTTGTTGTTTGGGGTTTTTTTCTGACTCTACCACTTGAAAAATACTCTTTGCGTTACTTGATTAAAGCCTGGAGACAGTGCCAATCTATAAGCGGGGTCTTAAACATCCCATTCCACTTGATTCTTTGTCCTGCTCCCATTTTCTTTTCCCTCTTCCATGGATACTGTCTTGGCTGAATGGACTGAAGAACAATTTCCTTTTAACAGGCTAGTGACTTATCTGGTGCCTGAGTTATGACCTAACATGTGTTTCATTATACAAGTCATAATAACCTTTCCATATATTGTACTTTTTTTTTTTAACACACTTATTAATAAGAAAACAAAGTTCATCATGTTAACAGAGTAAAAGCAGCTAATGAGCAGCATCCCTTGCATAACTGACTGGATTGATAGCTCAGCAAGGCTACTATAACAAGCAAATAATAACTATATAATGAGCTGTTTCTGATTCTTAAATCATGCTCGTTGGACTTATCCTAGAGAAGATATTCATAATATTATTAGAATGAGATTGGAGCAAGGCTGTGTAAGAAGACAATTAGAGCTGTGCAGTCTTCTGTGGCATTATATTTAGAAATTCACTAGTATATCATTGACTACAGTCAATAAACAGGGTGACCAGTACGTCAGCAACATTTAAAGAGGATGCTCTGGTTCAACAAATAGACCTCACAGTCAGCCAGGGATTACTTGTTCTGTTGTGAATCTGAGTCTGAAAACCAAAAATCTTCACTAAGAAATATGCTTCAGGTGGAGTTTGGTCAACAGAGCACATGAAATACTAATACTCAGACAGAAAGTGAAAATGCAAATGTCATTTGAAAAATTACATCTAATGCAAGTGCACAGAGAGCAGCAAGCACCTGATGGCTACCAGCCCCCTGAACACAGCACAATTTTTCTGCTGAGTGCTATTGCCCTCAGCAGCTTTGTGGGGAGGGGAGAAACAATCCAGATATAAAGCAAGGAAGCAAGAGTCAATCTGGATATTTGCCCTACTCCTGCATGAAGGTCCTCATGAATTTAGAAGCAGCAAATTTCCATTCCTTGAAATGCTAGGATCATCTCCACAATCTCTTAGTGGGGACATCCACCCCAACACAACTGTTGCCTTCTTGAACTAATGGAGGAGATGTGCCCCTTTGGGCAAATAAGGTGATTAAGAAGATGGCAGAAGCTTTTATTGACAGGATTACATACACTTATACCTTCTAAAATGCTGATGGTGGTGATGATGATAATCCATGGCCTCATTCAAGAGCCATGGGGTCATAGTAAGGGGAGGCTGGCCTTCAGGGATGGAGATGATGTACACAGCTGTGTGGTCCATTGAATCTTGAAATTAATAGTAATAGTAATAGAGAAATGGCTGGCAGCCTTGCTCTGAGGCTCCCACATCACATTTGAGACCCCCGAGCTGCCCTTCCTTCCCCAGGATAAGGTATATTGTGTTTGAAAGAAGTTCAAAGCATTTTGTTGCCTTAAGTTACAGGTGGAGAGGACTTCCACTCCTTTTTGGGTTCAGACTTGGCACTAGCCAGTTCATCAGTGGAGCTGTGCTGACTTATACCAGTTTGTCACCTGGCTGCTATGTAGGAAACTCTTCAGAAACAGCTAACATCACTTTTTTTACTTAAGGTTTTTTCGTGGCTTTGGGAACCTGCCATTCCTGACTTCCCCTGGTTCTCTCCAGAAAAATAAGCTCATCCCTCACTTGCCAAGGTGCTAAGTAGTTTCTTACAGCAGCACTGTGGAAATCATAAATCCTCTGCATCATTAGCCTGTTTGGATGGCAGTCTGGGGACGGGCTGAGCAGTGTGGATGGCTGTGCTCTTGGTTTGACAAATTCACTGTGCCAACCTGATGTTCTCCATGGCTCGTGCCAAACCACATTGCCCGTGCCCCAGACCTGGCTGGTGCACTCTCTCAGTGTTCTCCTGAGACCTCAGTGCCAGCACTTTGCAACTCCGTGGTCAAGGGAACTGCTTGGAGTTCAAAAGCAAAAGGTTAATCTGGAAAATCACAGTGCAAAGATCAAATACATGAAAACAATGGTTGTTACTGAGCTTATACAACAGAGATGGAGGACATGCTTATTTACATCTTTACTGTGTTACGTATAGCTTGGGTGAAGCTGCTTTTCCTGTTCATGCATCTACTGAGCCCTTTGATTTCTATGACACTGTGATTTCTTTACTTTGCCCCTTGGAAGCTTCTCCTTAATTGTTCCCTGCAGCTTAACAACCTGCAACCACCTGTATAACATGAGTCTAGTTGAGGTGTATAAGTCCTTCCCCAATCCCTTTGCTTATTTTTAATTCGTAATTTATTATTTTTTTAAATGCTGACCACTCCTTTGAACTGGCTGAAATTGGCTTTAGCTTTAGATTTGCACTGGACTTGGTGTACATCAGGGGGTTAATATGGAAGGCTTTTTTGTATAGCTTTCCACAGGGGACTCATTGAAGTCAGACAGATCAGGCAGGTGGGGTGGGACCTGCATCACTTACAGCAGGTTAGGAGGCTGCTTTAGCAGCCAGCCCTCAGCCCTCTGGGCTGAGATGTTTGTGTCAGGAAGGAAGAATTGCCCTCAGGTGGTCCTGGTGTCTCCCAGGAACCACAGAAGGATCATGGACTAGGCACCCAGACAACTAAATTAGGGAGGATGGATCCCCTTGCAAGCACTGTGGAGCTTCAGGCACTCTGTGGTCGTGGCTTGGTCTAAGCAAGATATTTAATTGTGGGTATGTTATCAGGCACTGAAGGAGCTCTGAAACACCTGGCGTCATGCTCTCATGCCTCAGTGGCAGCACTAGAAACAAAGTGGAGAGAGGTTTAGGCCAACAGGCTCCAACCTGCAGGTCTAAAATTACAGAATTGTGTATTTCTGTGAAGGTCCAGGCATTTCTTTGAAGTTATGTACAGCTTTCTATAGGGGCATGACTCATTGAAGTCAGATCAGGCAGCTGGGGTGGGACCTGAATCACTTACAGCAGGTTAGGAGGCTGCTTTAGCATATCAAGAAACTTCAGCTGCTTGTGCTTTGGGAAATTATTCAGCTCCTTCTAAACTTTCCCCCCCAAACAATCAGTTTGTTTTGCCAATGTCCACTTTGAAAGCAGGGTCATTTGGGAGGGGTGTGGGAATACTGAGCTGTGAGGGACTGACCTTATTTCCAGCACACATTGCTGCTCAGCCTGGCAAGGCTCTCTGGAGCTTTCTGTAATACATACAGGCCGTTCCCCTGGCTTTTCTCAAAATAATAATAAGAGCATAACTTGCCTGATGCAGCTGCACATGCTGCTTGCCCCCAAGACTGCCCTGGCTGTCGAGAGCTGCTGTGGACAGGGTGACGTATGGAGAAACTGTACCAAGAACAGGAGTTTTTTTCTCTCCAATCTTGTCCTGCTGACCATTTTGCTTTCTTCTGAGGAGCATGTGGATAAGGGCAAAGTGGGGGGGGGGGTTATGATGTTGATCTGGCTGGGAGAGCCACTGCTTCTCCTTTCACCATGGTAACAAGGAGGAATTTGTATGCAATGGGGATAGGAAGGTTTGTAGTATTTTACTGGAGGCATTTGGAGATGAGGACTTGTGGAAACTCTTTGGTCAAGGGGAGTGGAGGAGGAAATTGCCTTTTCAGTATATCCCTGCAATTCCTTGCCGAATTCAGAAGCAGGATGGTGTTTCCCTCAGCAGGTGCAGGTCCTATCAGGGCTAAAATAATAACTCAGAAAAAGTAGCTGCCCCTGTGAGTGAGGGGGAAATCCCCTCCCTCCTCCTAATTTGCTGTCTCTGGGTCTTTTGTACAAGCAAACACATGCACGGGACCAGAGTGATCAGACCCTATTTACTGCCCAGTGGGGTTTTCACCTAGTTTGCAGTCTATTCATTCTCCTCATCTTATAATATTTCACTCTCCCTTTGTCATTTTTCTTCATTAGTTTGAAATGTGTCCTCCAGCCTGGCCCCACACACCATCTGGAAAGGCTGCCAGGGCTGCATGCTCATGGCAGCAGCTGGGGTAGGAGGCTGTGGTGGCCCAGGACACCTCCCATCCCAGCACCTTCACCTTGGAGGAGAAAGGAAAGTTGCTCCCAGCACCCCTGGAGTGGGATAACTGGGAGCCCTGGGCTTGGAGATCTGCAAGTGGGGCCAGGACAGAGGCAGAAGGTGAGTTCATAGACAGGCATTACTGCTGTGGCTTTGCTTTCAGTACTAAAAAATGGGGTGCCCTTGGGAGGGAGGGTTAAAGGCAATATAACAAATGCTCTGCAGTGATTATTCCACTGGACTGTTGCAGAAACAAGTCACCGGTGCCAGAACCACCTCCTAGTTGTCCTTCAAACCCTGGTGGCATCACCTGGGGCCAAAGCTGGAGTGCTGCTCCCACTGCGTTAGTGCCAGACCAGCAATCCCAGGTGAGTTTATTGTGCAATAAATCACATCTTTTTCAGAGTATCTTCCCACACACACACACACACTTTTCCTTCACTTTGCTTCCCTGAATTGCATCCTGTGCAGTTCCCCCACACTGGCAAAGGGGAGTATCCAGCTGCAAGGATTTACTACTGCAAACACCTTCCACCATGAGAAATGCTTCCTTGGCTGGGACAGGAGTCTGTGCTCTGGGGAGAACACTGCCAAGCTGTTAGACGTGTTGTTTTACAAAAATCAAAGCTAAAATATGAAGCAGTGGAGGTTTTTACCACTCAGCTGTAATCTGCACTTTATGCTATTTGTCCTTTGGAGTTGGATAGAAATCGACTCTCTCTTCCTGGTCTGCAGCCATTTTTTTGTGTTGGCAGCAGCTCTAATTATGCACCAATTAACCTTAATTAAACCAATTCCTGTGTAGCTGCACATGCAGACAATGCACTGAACAAACGGCCTGACAAATATTGTCACTTAAAAGGCGTAAACCCACATCAAATCCTTAATTGGAAAGTCAGATTGTAAATTGCTGTGGATTTGTAGCTTTTTGTTCTTAAAATGATCAAACAGGAGTAGTGGCCAATCACCCCAAATGCTCCCAAAACCTTGGTTGAGTTAATTTTCTCAGGCTGCTGAGGCCAAAACATATAATTTGTGTAGGAAAAGGGGCTGACGGAGCATCCTGAATTGTAGGGCCTGGCAGGCTGGTCTAGAGGGCATCAGGATGGTTACCCCAGGTAGAGAGGCACCAATGATGAGGATACTGGATGACTTTGGCCAAATTTGGATTATTTGGTGATCCCTGCTAACCTCTGCCCAGCTGTTTGTGCAGAAAACACTCCCTGAAGCTGGGACTGCCCATCACATCATGCAGTAGAGCTGCAGTTTTGTTGGCAGTGGGATGCAGTTTGCACCCTGTAAGCAGTAACGCAGCCAACAGATGGAGCTCGTACATACACTTACTCCAGGTTTCTTCTGAAAATGCCATGCAAGCTTTCCTCATTTTATGATGCAATTTTTTTTGAGGGAGCTGCTGCAAGTAGCACAGGTTTTACCTCCATTTCCCTGAGCAGAATGAGCCCCTGGGCCTGCTGCTGTGTGGACAGAGTCCTTGCCAAAGTGGTTACATGGCTCCAGCTTGGCTCTTTTTCAAAGTTTGCTATAGGGGAAATAAGTTAGACTGAGAAAAAGTCTGAGCTCTGCATAATTTTTTATCCTCCAGTGAAAAAAAAAATTGCAAGACCCCAAGATTGGTTTGCAGCAGAGCAGCAAGAAAAAAAAAGTTATAACTAGTGCTGAATTCAGAATTTTTTCTTCCCTGCTGTTCGTAAAATGTGTTTAGTTGGGAAAAAAAAATAAAAAGCCCTTCAAATCCTTTAATATATATTGACTTTCTGGTGGTTCAGTTTTATTCTACTGAATGCTTTCCTTTCTGTAGTTAATCAAACAGGCTCTAGGCATAGCACTTTGTGGTAAAATATTCTGCCTTGTGAATACTGCAATTAAAAGCAAAGCTAATTAAGCATGTAAATCATGCCCATATAAATTAGTTACTAACACGTTCACTTGGCCACTGGAGCTGATTGCAGTGGGAAGGGGGATTTGCACAATCCGTGTGCCTGTGCAGAGATGAGCCACCTGGGAGAGGAGGACATGTACTGGGAAGGGAGGAGATGGAAGGAAGAAGTTTTTTACAATGAAGATGGTGAAACAGCAGCAGAGGTTTCCCAGAGAGGTGGTCGATGCTCCATCCCTGGAAACATTCCAGGTCAGGTTGGACGGGGCTCTGAGCAACCTGCTCTAGTTGCAGATGTCCCTGCTCACTGCAGGGAGTTGGACTAGATGACCTTTAAAGGTCCCTCCCAAACCAAAGCATTCTATGACTCTGTGATACATGGCCACAAACACATGTAGGGTGGTGGGATGATGGTGGCGTCTCACTGTCAGACACAGTCTTCTTGGTGGGGAGCTGAAGGTGGGGTGGATGGTGGCAATTGCTAAAGCAACTGAAGTTGGGGATGGGGACAAAGATTAATCAGCCACCATGTAGCTCCATTTGTAAGTGATGTGATTCCATCCATTGCTTGCTGAAGTAGATGGAAACACTTCTGTGGACTGTATTAGAGTTTGGGATTGGGTCCAAAGCGAGACCAGTGAAGGGATTCAGCTCTGGATGAAAACACACTCCCAGGAGAAGCAATGGAAGCAGTCCTGCTTGATTCTTGCTGGCCAAGCTCAGCCCTACAGCCACCCTGTGATGCCCAGCAGCAGTGAGGGGGACTCAAGAGCCTTCAGTGAAGTTCTGTAGATATATTGAGTGGAAAATTTTATGGCAGGCATGAAAACAAAAGCTGCCTTACAGCTAACCCCTCACAGCCTGGAGAAAACAACTGCGAGGTGGTGTGTCCAGGAGCAGAGCTAGGGGCATATGGAGTGGTGTGAAGAACGGAGAAAGGAATGAAAAACCTTTGGCAAATGAGGCAACAACAGAAAATGTGTTTTGGCAGCTGGACAGGCGTGTAAAAGCCCAGGCAAAATATAGATAGGGGTGAAAATTGCTGCCAGTCCTGGGGACAGTGCTAGTCCCAGATCTGCATGCACAACCAAGATTTTCCCTCCAGGAGCATCTCTTGTTTTTTTATTTTCCTTCCAAGACACTCATCAGCCTGCATTGGGTGGTAGCAAATCCCTGCTGTCTGCAGGAGGCCATGGAGGAGGTTCCATGAGCTCCTCCACAAGTGGCTCTCCCTCTCCCTCATGTGCACCCTACACAGACACAGCAAGACCTTGAAAAGCACCCAAGGGCATCCAACTTGCTTTTCATTAAACAGAAAAGAATGGGCACCTGGATGGCACTCAGCGAGGCCAAAGGGATGAGGGCAGATGGCTGAGCAGGCTCTGGGCTCAAGGGCCCAAGGAAAGTGCTTCTGAAGAGCAAAGGAGAAAAGCTGCCAGGCTGAGTAGGAAACCACAGACAGCTGGCTGCAAAATGCTGAGCGCTGAGCTATTCCTGATTTTTTTTTTTTTAATTAAATAAAAAATAAAAATTATAGGCACCTCTTGCAAGAGCTGTGGCCGTGAAATTAAACTGCACATTTTATCACTCCCTCCTGTTTGAAAGCAAGAGCCTGCAGGTATCTTCTGAGAGCAGGGTCCACTTTTCCAAATGTGCTGAGCTGACCTTTGCTGGATCATGTCCAGGAATCACCTGCTCACCAGGACCTGGGCTCAAGCTGTCTTCTGCTCAAAAGCAGCCACCGCCATGCCCTCTTCTCCATGGAAAGCACCTTCACCAGCTATGGCAGTGACTCATCCTCCAGTTTGGAGCTGGACCAGTGGGCAACCACAAAGGAGTAGCCACAAGATGAAGGAGGAGAAGCCTTGTAACCAAATGGATGGGCCATTCTCCTGGCTGCCTTCAGTCTGTGCTGCCAGACACTTCATTTGTTGTTTTACACTATGCTGACTACTGGTCCCTGCTGGGACATCAGTGTGAACACTGGGAACAAACTGTGTGCTGGGTCGAGTCTAAAGTGAATTTTGTCTCATGTCTGCCATCACTGATGTATTTTTCCATGACAAACTCTTGAGTAATAACAGACTGTCTTTAGCAGTGGAAGGATCTAGTAGCTCTAGGAAAATTCACTTATACTAAAATTAAGTAGCCGCAGGAGCTAGTTCACTAATTTTTGCCAACTCAAGCTCAGAAGGCAAAAGGAAGAGGCTCCCCAGAAGTTTGTTTTAACCACAGACCCTGATGGGTGAGGATCTATCTCTGCAGTGAGAAGATCCATGCATCTGCGTGGGATTTAAATGGAGTCGACATAATTGCAAATCAAGTTGTCAGGCAAGTCCCCCAGTATCTCTTTCCCTCCCACAGCACAATCTCAGCAGTGTCATTACTGCAGGCAGCTCTACCATTTGCATGTCCTGCTGTAGTCATTAAAGGAATCACAAACATGCCAGCCCAGATGTGTCACCCTCACTCTGTGCCTCTTGATGCCCCAAAAGAAATTGCTGGGGCCTTCAGCAGAAGTCAATGGACGAGCAGAAAAGAGGAGCCTGGGGAATATACTGGTGCTGGCTATGGGCTGTTTAGTGTTGTGTCCCAGGCCAGGGATCTGCAACTACCAGCTGGAGGAAAAACCTGGGGAGCAAATGCCTCCCCCAAATGTACCTGCTGTTCATAGTCGGGGGGGAGCAATGGTCCCCTGGCTATGCTGAGACCTGAAATTCTCCTGTTCTGGAACAGATATTTTGGGTCACCTTGCAGAAGATACTTAATCTCCCTGTGTTTCCATTCCCTGAGTGAAGGATGGAAATAGCAGCACTGCCTTCCTTCCAGCAGCGTAAGTGCATTAAAGATTGTGAGGTGATGGGAGCCCTGGAAGTGCCTCGATGGAAGAGATTCATTTGAATATATTTGTTGTGCATTACTCACTCAGCCCTGAGTTTTAATCTTCTCCTCCTCTCCATCACTTTAATCTAAATTTCCTTGAGCTCTCTCACTAGAACTTGGCCCCAGTTTAATCCCCGCCTCGTTTGAGTGATTTCTCCAATTTCTCCCTTAGCAAATGGCGAGGCTGATGTTAGCCCTCATCTCTATCACTGGAGAGCTACTAACCTCTCTTTGCAGAGTTTATTTGGGAGCTTGCACAACTCTCTGAATAATTTCTCTTCTGTTTTTCCAGTCCAGTGACTGCATTTCACAGTTTTTTCCAGACCTGCTGAACCATCTCGTGTTTGGGGGGTTAGAAATCTGCTCTCCACCAGAGCAGCAGCAGCCTGCCCTTCCTCTTCTTCCCATGGGATGTTCTGCTCGGGGCAGAGATGTGTGGGGCACCCCTTGCTTGTGCTAATAGAAGTGCTGCACTGTGCACATCTTGTTTCTGGGGGTTTGTTTCCACTGCAGAGGTTTTACTTTGCAAAAGCTGTCTTTGCAAAAGATGATTGTTATTTTTTTCTGTACTTTGTGCGTCGTTCTTGAGTATTAACAACGCTGCAAAAATAATTTTCCTTCATGGCAGGTGCTATGTTTGGACTTTTTTGGGTTTGTTAATTTCCAGCTTCTTTGACTGTTTTTCCAGCAGGATTATTAGTGAACAAGTCCTGGCTCACAAGGGCAGAAATGTGCAGGAGGCATAAATTGCCAATTTATTAGCTTGGCTCATGTGATGTGATCAAGAATTGATTGTAATGCTTAGTGGCATTAGCAGCACCTTCCTATCATAACAATGGTATTTACTGTCAGGAATGCTATTTGTGCAGCAGTTGTGTTGCACCACAAATAATTATGTTACTTACATTCAATTTGTATCATTACAAATAACACAACTGTGCCTGCTGCCTGGCATCATACTTCATTAACGCCCGAGGCAGAACAGCAGCACATAAATACCCTCCGTGGCACTTTTCATTTGAAGTGATATTCTAATTATTATGAAAATGTAGATCAAAAATGACATATCTCAACTATTAAAAATACAGAAAGAAAAGTCCCCGCTGTATTAATAAAGAACACCAGTTAAAATTCATTGTTCTGGAAATGATTGCTCTACAAATTTAAGGAGATGCTGTCAAGTCTGGTAAACCCCAGAAATTAGAAATCTTATTTTCCTGCGTTTCTCTGCAGATTTCCCACAATTCTGTGTGTCCTTATCACAGCTGTTTAGAAAAGGACCTATCTCTGTAGGTGACAAGAGGAGCAGATAGTAACAAATAGGGTTATGAGACATTTCACCATGTGAACATTAAATTTCTTTCACTTTTGAAAGTCTTCTGAACAGGACCTTCTCCAGCAATAGAGCACAGTCCTTGTAACTTCATCTGACACTGTAAAGGAACCTGCCAAAATCTCCTAAAAACTTAACACTAAAAAAATGCCAAACCTTCTTTGAGGAGGCCTGGTTATTCTGAAGGCTGTTAGTGATACACCAAGTGGGTTTTGATCCCCAGAATACCTGGTAAATGGAGTATAATTTCAGTAGAAGGTGTTTGTGAACATCTTTACTTATTAAAGAGAGATTTACATTCTGGGAGCTGGGGTACTGGTTTCAAACAACAGATGGTGGAGGCCAAGGTGGGTCCATGGGTGAGCTCCTGGCAGGAGCAGAGAGATGCTGTGTTTTGAGCACCCTGCTCATAGAGAGGCTGTATGTGGTTGTTTCTACCTTATTCCAGGAAAAGAAGAGCTTTCAAAAAATGCTGTAATATCACCAGATTTCTCTATCCTTATGAAAAGACATCTACAAGGTGCCAAATTTAAGTGAACTTCTTTTGGAGGCATTTAAGGGCACATTATGTCACCCGTGCTATGCTATGGGAAGGAAGAGATTTCAGAGGCTATTTGTAAAATAAGGTACCGAGAGCTGAGGTCAGTTGTCATCCCAGCTGGTGGTGAACTTCTCTTTGGTCAGCAGGTGAATATGGCTATCAAAGTCTAATCCATGTCAAAGGTTGAGGGTCAAGTCCACTTAGTCTTGTGAGACAGCTGTATCTGGAAGGTTTGGTGCAATCTGGAGGGAAATTAGAGGGATTTAATTAAATTGTAGAACTTCTTGAGCGTTTCCAGAAAGCAGAAGCATTTTCAGCTTTCAGTATAAGACAAGGTGAAGGGGATAGAATGCAGATGGAAAATATTTGCAGCTATAATATTAAAGCACACATGAATTACATGTTTTATAAGACAGATACCAAGTAGAGAGACAAGATACAGCCCATCTCCGACTTAGGACACAGTTTAAAAATAATAGAGATTTTTAACATATTCCTTGAGGAACTCTCTAAAACTAATGGCAGTTGAGAGCCAGATGAAGTAGCTATTTTATCTGGCAAGCTTCCATGCAAAATTTCCTGCTGATGCTGGCTCAGACAGATGGAGATTTGGGGAGGGAAGAACAAAGTGCCACAGGGCTTTATTGGATGAGCCTTGAAAGGTTTCTGCAAGCTTCTATTGCAAGGTTTATGAACCTTAGCATTGTTAACTTCAACGTGGTTTTGTTCAGTGTTTTAACCCTGCTTCATTTCCTGTGGTCCACATGACACATTTACACATCCTCAGAAAATTTAGTGGGATGCTCTTCAAACAACGTGTGACTGCACAAGTAAGGGCAGAAACTTGCTGGGTTTACCTCGATATATAGAAGTTTTTGAATATTGCTGTATAAAGTGCTGTTCTTTTGGAATGTCTCCTTTGGTTAGATCATGCAAATTCAGTACTGGCTGATGCTTCTGTAAGATAAAAAGTATGAACAGCTCATGAATATTTCATCATTTGTTTCTGCACTGGTCAGAAATGGTAATTTGAGTTCCAGACTGTAGAGATTTAGCAAAAGGAGTTGGACACTCAGAGGATAAGGATAGAAAAAAGCATTTTTGACAGAGTTTTTCCTTGCTAGTGCTGGTATGTAGACAAGTTGCCTAAAGGATATGAGACTGGGATAATCTGTTGAGGGCACATATTGGAGCTGTGCTATTGAAGCAATTCTTGATCTGCGATGCATTTAATACTGTAGCATTTTCTTTCTTTACCTTTTTTTTAATTCCCTCAGACAACAAGTGAAAGCACCATGTCAGCCAAGATCACAGGCAAAACATGATACAGAAGAGAGCCCTGGACAGGGTCCTCGCTCATCTCAGCCTTAATGTGCACCAACATCTCCCTCGGGACGTGAGCACTGCCCTGGAAAGGCTGCGAAGGGGAAAGTGCCAGCAGAAGTGATGCAACTAAAGGTACATCAACCTTGATTCTTCTCTTAAGACCTCCTTTACCATTTGCTGCAATGTCTATAGCCAGCTCCCTTGCTCTCTTCTGTGCAGCTGGCCATCCTATGAGAGTTCCAGGGGCTGGAATTCAAAAGCAGTGTTGGTCTTTGTAACCAGTGGGTGGTAATAATTTATAAGCCAGCTTCAACCTCTCCTGAATTTTGAGGGATCTGCATTTGGGCCACATTATTTTAGGATTGGGAAATGCCATTGCCTCATGTTCTGACCTAGCACTAGCACTTGGTAAATTGCTTTTTTCCTGTCCTGAGGAGCTCATGGTTTCTTTTATTTTTCTTTCTTTCTTTCTTTCCTTTTTTTTTTTTTTTTTTAAAGGAATACTGATGGAAATTCTGCTGTCCTGCTGTTCACTTAGCTCTGAAGCTTACAGAAATGTTTTAAGTTCCCAACAAAAGGAATGGTTACAGTTTATTTCTCCAAATTTCCAACTGTGTTCCTTTCTCTGCTGCACTCCTCTACCAAGGGGAGGGGGAGAGCTTCTGCCATAGCAGATGAAACCTTTTTTCATCACTCGGATGCCGATTCTCCATCTCTTCAGCATCCAGAACTGGCTGTCTGCAGTGGACTGAAAGTTGTCTCATCAGTCTTGTGTTTCAGCATTGCCACCTGACATGTTATGACAAGCTTTTAACTTTTGAGCAGTGGTGGGATAGAAACGTGTCAGAGCTTTGGGAGCAGCACAGCACAGGCTGCCAAACGCAGTTCCTGCTGCAGTGGTGTCAGCCCTTCCAAGGCAAACACCCATCCCAGCCATGGCACTCCAGGAGTGAAGGAGCCAGGACTCCTCAAGTGGCCTAAACAGACCACAGGCAAATAATTTTCTGCATGAAGGACAACAAGTAAGAGGTTTGGCACTAAGAAGGGAAGCTGGGAGGCATTTCTCAAGAAATAGGTGTTTATGGGCTTGCAGTACCAAGGCTGTCTGTGTAAGAGCCCTAAAAGCAGACATTGAAACTGGAGAATCCCCATGGGAACCAGTTGGTTAACAGGGGCTCTGCTAGTTCATCTGTGCTTATTGCTGCTGGTGGTGGAGGAGAAATAAAACATCAGTCTGAAAAAATTCTTAGAGATGAGAGTCTATACTTCAGAGGGCTCAGCTGGTGAGAGCCGTGGAGCAGGAACTGGTGCTTTTTTCATGGTCTCTTAATGAGTTGTTCTGTGTTTACTCCCTTGCTGCTCTCTATCCCCTCAGGCACACCTGAGAGGCAGAGCAAAGGAGGCTTTTTGTGACAAATTGTCCCTGTTTTCCAGCTGATCACTGCATGGCTGTGGGTTTCTCTCTGCTGTGGTGCTGCAGTCGCTCCGTTGTGCTCTAAGGAGATGGTCTAAGAGCTGGTTCCTGACATTGTCAAGTACTCCTCGGTGCTGAGCCCATCCCACTCACTGCCAGTGCTTCACTGAAAGAAGAGATCACAGCAGGTAAGCAGCTTTGTGGGTTCAGGATGCACTTGGGAGATGCCTTCAATGTTGACAGCAGCCATGCAGGTGTTTAGATACCCAGTTTCTGCAGGCACTGAGCAGCTGAAGTTCTCACCAATTTTCTCTGGAATAATGAGCACTCAGTGCTTCTGAAAACCTGCACTAATTATCCTGTTTGACATTTCAAACAGCCTTTGCCTTGACCTGAGAGTACAGCTACACCAGTAAATACAGCAGGCCAGTGCTGCTCACTAGCCCTGAGGGCAAGCAGCATGGCCCAGCCTGCACCCCTGCAGCTGAGACCTCTTCACCCCTCAACTAGGGTGGCCTTACCCATGTCTGACCACAATCCAAGAGAGAGTTGGTCCAAGCCAAATTCATTCCAAGAAGTATGCTCAGCACAAAACCAGCATTGGGTGATCCCCAGCCAGTGCTCAGGCCCTGGGTATGTTCAGCACAGATGTGTTCATGGAGATAAGGATGGGCCATGAGGAATCTGTATGCTGCAAACCCCTCTATCCATTAGCAGCATAAGGGCAAGTTGGCCATGGCCAAGTTTCAATGATAAACCACAGGAAAAGTCTCATTGCCTTGTTTCTTTCTGAATTTTTGGAAAGGAAAAGGCTTTACTCCTGGCTGCAGGAGAAAAGCTTGGCATGGGAGCTCCTCCTGGGGCAACGGAGAGAACTACTACAATGGCACCAGCCCAGAGCAACCAGGGTTGATCCCAGCTTGCCTGTTGCTGGACCATTGGACCACTTCATGGGCACCCCTTTGGTACTAGCTGCCAGACTTTGTTGGCTCTCCAGCTCTTGATGCCTCACTCCCTTGTTGTGTGGGCTCCTTGTCGCTCCTTCTCTCATCCCCTTAGGAGGAAGGGATGGCTTATTGTGATGGCTCACCTATGCTACCCAAATACCAGCAACCAAATTATCTTCATTTTTAACTGTATGATGGGTTTTTCTGTGATTGCTATTGCTTTGATTTAATATTCCTTGGGTCTGGTTCAATTTTTTACCAACATCAGTCCCAAGGCAGGCCTTGGAGTCTTCTAATGAGGTCAGGAAGCTATTGCAAAGTTTAGAGCACATGGGAAAAAAGAAACATTGGTGACAGGTCGCTTGCAATTTTAAAGAGCAAGAGCCATCCTCCTTGGCAGGCTGCCCTTTTCGATCTGTCCTACAAATCGGATGGGAGATAACTCAGTGGCAGATCCCTGCCCTGTACCAATAAAAGGGGTTTTAATTTACCAGCACGTTAGCCTGGCACTGCAGAGCCATATTAGAATGATGACTCCCCTCACGCTCCATGTGCTTCCAAACCCTATTTATAAACTTTAAAAAAGGAGCTGAGGATTCATTGTCCTTTGGAAGAAGAAGAAAAAAAATGGCACGTATGTATGTCTTGACTTGTTGGCCTTATTTAATACTCACAGATATTTTGCTCTGATGCACTACCTTCTATCAAAAAAAAGTGCTGTTTTCCTGAGGTTAGCATCCTTTTTTCTTGAGAAAAAAAGAAGAAAATTATCATCTCTATAGATGGGAAAGCAGAAGCAAAAAGAGGGCAAGAGACCTGTTCTACCGAGCTGGAAAAAGATCACATCACTGATAATTAGAGCAGTAATTTCATCACAAGTCCTTTAACTTTGAGGGCGGATTAGCTAATGATGCAATTACCAAGGAAAATACCCATGTTGCCACTTGCAATGTGCTGGGCTAATCTGTTGCTTATTGTGTTATGCATCTATCTGCCTACCTATAGCAGGAATCAACACGGTTTAGAAAACCCTTTTTGTCTACCCATAGCCTTTGAAGTTAAAAAAAAAAACAACTTCATTGGCTCTTTCCCTGAGACCCAGCTTGCAGGGCAGGGCAGGATGGACTTTGTTCTCATCAGCATGGTACTGTTTAATACATACATTAGAAAAATAGACATTTTTTTGTCTTATTTCCTGAAAAAAAAAAAGGCTTTTTATATAAGGTTGTCCTGCTTTTTTGCCTGTCAGATCCTCCTTAAAAACTTCTGCATTCTTTGGCCAGTGTTAACCACGCTTGCTGGAAGGTTGAGCTCTTGGCAGTAATTATGTTCATATGAGTTTTGTGTAGTTTAGTTACAAAGAGAGGAGATGCAGAAGCCAGTGCCTCCTGGAAGGAGATGTGAGCAAGACTCAGCAAAGAAACCTTTAGGAAATATGGAGAAGTTGGAAGGGTCCTGGGAGAAAAAACAACCCAAACCCCAAAACCCAGAAGCCCCCATGGGCCCAGCATAGCGTCCATGGGTGGTTAGTGCCCTTGCACTTGGCTGAGAAGGGCCTACCAGCAACTCCTGAGCATGGCCTGGCCTACTGGTGGGACATATCCATCTACCTTTCCAACCACACTACATTTAAGAACCCATTAATGTTAGAAATAAGTCAAACTGAGGAAAAGACAGACAGAAATAGACCTTTAGTGTGATTTTGATAGCTCAAATTTTAGAGTTAGAAAAGGAAGTTTTTTGTAGATGTACAAACCTTCTCCCCAACTTCTGAGGCCATAGGGTTCTTCCTCTTCGTCTCGGTCCTTGTCTCCTGCAGGACAGACTGACTGGGGAGAGGCAAGGTGTGATTTTTATTCTTAATGTTTAGCATTTAACCATAATGGAAGGTGGTATCAAGTGAGACCAGGAGGGCAGAGGCTCTTTGGTTTTGACTGAGGCCCTCTGAAGGCCGCTAATAAACCCCATAACTGGCGTTTCTAATTGGGGCAGGGAAACAAATGCCTGTCTGCTAATCCTATTAGAGAGCGAGGCTTAAGCCTGGGTATCTGTCAGCAGGAACCTGTTCCCTCAGGCCTTGGTAGCACTGACTTGTTAGCCAAGGCTTCCTGCTGTGTATGAAGTATTGTATCATTAAGCCTACGAGCACAGCAAGGCTGTGTTAGCTTTTCCCATGGTGCAGCCCAGACCAACTCTGAGCTGCAGATGACATGATGGCAAACAGAGCATCAGCTCACAGAGGTCATCCTCTCACTGCCAGCCGAGGTATTAATACAAGGTGGAGAGAGTTTTACCATGTCCACACCACAGCCCTGCTTTGCATTGACTGCCAAAATGGAGCAATACCATGCATGCCATTGCCTGCACATCATCACAGAGAGGACATGTAAACCCAGTGAGGAAACTGCCATCTTTTACCTGGAAGCAGGAGAATCAGCAGATGCTTTGGCTGGAAGGGACCTTTAAAGGTCATCTAGTCCAACCTCCCTGTAGTAAGCAAGGACATCTTCAACTACATCAGGTCGCTCAGAGCTCCATCCAAGCTGACCTCGAGTGTTTCCAGGGATGAGGCTTCTACCACCTTCAGTGTAAAAATGTATCTTCTATCTAGTCTGAATCTCCCCTCTTTTAGTTTAAAACCATCACCCCTTGTCCTGTCACAACAAGCCTTGCTAAAAAGATTGTCCCCATCTTTCTTATAGGGAAGACTGCATTTGGTGTCCATCAGCTGCACTTTGTCTTTTGGGAATTTAAAATATGCTGGATTTGGGTTAATCTCGAGCAAAGCGCAGTAAAGAGAAAGGCAGAGGCCCACGTTGCAGGCCAGATGGATCCAGGCAAAGCTGATTTTGAGAGCAGACATGTCTAACATTTTATTTTCCACTGCTAGAACTGTATGTCAACAGATTTCAAATATCTTTCTAAGTCCCAGTAGCCTGATTGGAAGTGGAATGTCTTTATCAGACCGATTATGGCCCTTCTGAAACACGAGTCTCAGTAGCTGCATCCAAAGCTTGTGCTCTGAGTACGTTCCTAATTAAAGCAGATTGGGCCTTTGGGGAAGGAGGGGCTGCAAAGCATTTCCTAAAGCACTTTCTACTTGAATTTCATTTTGAGAAAATATACCTGAAGGATGATGCAGGAACTAGAATCGAGGCAAATTTGTGCTTGGTGAGACAATTATACTTTCATAATATGTTTCTGAGGGACAATGAGAAACACAGGAAGCCCAAGGTAGCCTAAGGGTTTGACACAGAGGTTTCACCCTTTGGAAACATAAGGTATGAACTTAAAGCCACTGTTAATTTGCTGACATCTTTTTATTTTAGAAATACCTTAGAGCTGTTTTCTTCAATCATTTTGGAATGTGAGCTGAAAACAAAAGCCATTCAGGCTAAAGCAGAGGGATACACTGCCCATCTCCCCAGCGTCATAAATACCAGTTCAAACACAAATGAACTCATCTCTCATCAGACAGGGCCTACAATGTTGTGCCGTAGACTTTCTGCTGCCACCTACACAAGAAGCCATCAGGCAGGAAATAAGGACATGAAAAACAGGTTTCTGCAGTAGCAAAGTGGAGCTGGTTTGATGGCTGACACAGGATGACGCAGGCAGGAGCTCTGAGGAGGAAAGTATAGATGCATCTGAGTCACCTTCCTCCTGGCACCATCAGCTTTAGCTTAAACATAAAATTGTCATTTTGTAATTGTTTCTTCTGCTAAAATCCTTTCTCTACTGAGATCCGGACGTGTCTCCTGTGTAAATGCTGTCAGCTGGGTTTGTGATGCTGCTGGGTAAAGCACCGTCCTCACCTGCCATCAGGTGGGGGATTTGACTTGTCCAGGTGATGCTGCTGATGAATGTGGGGAGAAGGGATATAAAGAGGGAGATAAATGCCAGCAGCATAGCTGGGTGGTGTGGGGGGCGATATGGGGGTATCCTCTCCTCTGTAATGCTTACTTCCAAGAAAACCACAGAGAAACTCTTAACTGTTCTCTTCCCCATCATCTCCAGCTGCCCTTCAAGATGTTTCATGGTTTCTGAATGCAGCCCTAGAGCTAAGAATCCATTTCTGTCTCTGTGAGAGTGGTGAAGTTCAAGGTGATGGCCTGTCCTAGCTAATGCTGTGGGAGGCCTCAGGCTTCCAAGCCCTCCCTGCAAAGCCCACTGGCAGCGTGGCCCTGGAGGAGAATCACTTGTTGTCCCAGAGGAGAGTTTCCCAAAGGATTCTCAGGCTCATAGATAAGGAGTTGCTTGTCCATTTCATTGCCAGCTTCTACATGACTTTCTACTTCAATGTCACCTTGGGGAGACAGCTGCCTCAAAGAAGTGTGATGTGCTGGAGCAAGGAAAGGCTGTGATGTGCAGGGAATGACTGGGTAAGTGCTTGTTTTCTCCTCTCCTCACCCTCAGTAGGTTGTTCTTACCCACAATGCCATAAAATAAACATGCAGTGCCAGCTCTAGCCCTGAGCACCTCCTCCTGTGTAGCAGGAGTCTTGATAAACTGGCTCTACCATCATGTTGGGCCAGGAGGGTGGAGGTGGACTGGAGGGGAAGGGTGTGGATGGGGCATCGAGCGTTCCTGCGTTGTAAAAATCTCAATTTGATTGCTTAACTGTGGAGAATTTGCATGGGCAACTTAAAATAACATGTTCATGATGATTTTGGCTGAATTGAGTGACTAGAGTGCAAAGCAGGTGGTGTAATAAGGTGGAGGATCTCTCGCTTATTTGCACCTGCTGTGGATTTGGCCCACTGCAGTACTAATGGGAGGATGAAATGCAGTTCTTCTTGCTTCTCCCATCCCCGTGGCTTCTGAGTGTTTTAGCAGAAGTAGAGTGAACAGCTGCAAAGCAAAGTGTGTTTTTACCTGCCAGCAGCAAATTCACGAAGTTAGTGTTTTACGAATGCCAAATTACCCCGAACTGGGAGAATTCGCAGCAGATACAGAGCAGTGTAGAGCTGAAAGAAGAGACCATGAAGCTTTGGTGTGAACAAAGGGGTCTAACAGTGATATCTGTTGAAGCCAGTCTGAATTGTCCTCCAGTTGCTAAATCATGGCTTTCCTGGTATTGCCTGTGCTACTGGTGACAGTGTAATGGGATGTACGTGGTGGGGAGGTTGCATTTCTGAAGGCTTGGCTTTATCCATGTGATCAAAAATAAAAAATGAATCTTGGGGCAAGGAGAAGTTAATTGGAACAACACAGTTTATGTGCTGTTCTGCTTGCAGACCGTAGCTCACATCAAGGGCCATCTCCTGTGGTCACTTTAAGGCTTGCACTGTGCTGAGCAGATTGGGTTATAGCACTTGCTCTGCGAGGGAGAGAGCTTGACAAAGGATTTTCATCATGAAATGAATTTTTCATCTCTGCTGAACATATGTGGTGATGAGAGAAATGTAATCATCTGAGGTATCAACTGTCCCTCTCTACTGCTGGCAATGAGACTCGTGCCTCTTGCATGTGATACCTTCTCTCATGCTTTTCTTCTCAGCAAGAAGAAAAATGTATGTAATGCTTTATTTTGGACAGTACAGGTTTTCTTTAGGTTTGAATAACTATTTCTGGAGCGTGTTGTGTTGACACATTTCTTAGGAGGTAGAAAGCTAAAAAAAATATCACTGGCACATTTTCATTGCCTTGGGATCCCTCATGCTTGCTGTATGGATAGAAACCTTGGCAGGTGGGGCACGTTTCTACCATATTACCTCAGAGTTTCTCTTGCCTCTCAGGCTTGCAGGGAACACATGGGCTTTGCAGTGCTTAACTGGTTATAAAGCCTCATGCTCCCACAAATGGCACATCTCTTGCTTTGGGCAGACTTGGGATGGCACAAAGCTGGCAGTGCCATCTCCAGCTCTCAGAAGTATGTAACAGCCGAGTCCATAAGTGGCCTTTTTTCCTGGGTGATGAGCTAGCATCTGGTTGAAAAGCAGGGAACAATCCAGAAGCAATAAGGCTGCCAGCCTGCTGATATCCCTCCTTGGCCAGCTGCTTTCCAGAAGTCAGATGCTGGGATATCTCATGCATGTGCTGTGCTTTGGCAGATAATGAGGGTGTATCTTTCCCAACGTTTTCTTTCTGGTGTCTTTTCAGACTCTTCTTCTCCTTATATCTCACTGTGGCTAATTTCTAGCTCAGGGGTTGTGGGGAAGCAGATTCAGAGCCCCCAGGATGGCACCTAATGAGGCAGGTCTGCTCTAGCCAGGTCAAACATCCAAGTGCCACATCTTTCTTCCTTCACCCAACCCTGAAATAACAGCCAGTACTCACCAGACCTAAAAAAATTCTTACTGTATCATCTCCCACTAGATGCCCAAGGGAATTGGACTGTTTGGCAGCGTTGTGCTCTGGGGATGCACATCGATCCCATTTCTTGAGCCTCTCAGGCTGTTTGGTCTGGCAAATATTGAGTTGATCCTAAAAATCCTTGTTTTTTAACGAGCAAAGTGTGTGGCATCTAGATGGAAATTTAATGAGAGGAGGCTGAGGAGCAAAGCTGACAAAGCAGTGACCTTTCCTCTGTGATGAGCCAGAGCGAGTCCATCCTGAGGTGCTGAGATTAATGAATACGTTGGCTCCAGCCAAAAGCAAATGGGCATTATTTATATCACAGGGCTATTTTATTGGGATGCAAATTTCATAGCACTGAGCTCTTTGCTCAAGAGAAGCCTTGAGCTGAGCCAGCACAAAGAATCATTGAATTATCTGCAGTCTCTACTGCAAGCACGCTGCGGGGTCAGGGCTGGAGCAATCTATCTGAGTGTGGGGTTGGCCATCTGATATGACTTATCAGATAACTCATTGAAGCAGAGTGCAGGTTCTCTATTTATTTCAGATTGCAACACAAAGTAATCTGCATACATTTTAGTCAAAAGGAAAAAAGGTAACAGCTGCTTTATTAGCTTAGCTTTATGACCAGGAGTTCTGAGCCATCCATGTCCTGAACATGAAAATCTTCTGATTTTAAGACCCTTTTGCCGTTGTTTATGAAGTGCCAAGGTTTAACCCTTTGGCCTGCAATTCTGGCCTGTTTTGTGTTTTAGAGAAAGGCTTTTTGTCTCCTAAATTACCTGACCAAACAAGCTGTAACCTAGGAAGCAAAAGTAAAGTTCTTTTGAGCTCGTATTTGTTGCAATGTACTTGTGAGATTGACACTAGGAAACGGTCATTTCAGAGCTTCCTTGATGGCAGTTGGCAAACAAGGGTTGGGTGGAGAGGGGCATTGCATAGACAAAAAAATTAATTAAAAAAGAAAATCCCAGCCTAGGACATGAAGAGAGGTTGAGGAGACAACACTGAAAACAAGAGGTAGCTTTGAGATTAGAGGCAAGGAATGGTGCCAAAAGTAGAGGGATGGAAGCAATATAGAAAGTGGTCTTCATGCACTGACTTAGTCTGGAAAACTACTACAGGGCCAAAAATGCTGGAGTGGCTGTGACAGAAAAGTATTTACCAGAGTGAACTCCTACCTCAGAACAGATAGACTCAGCTGCAACTGCTGCAGCTCCATCAACAATCTGGCCTTGATTCCTGCTTTTCCTGCCTTCTTGTAGCTATTCAGCTAGGATTCATTATAAAAAATGAAATTAAATCTATGAAGCTGAACTTGATGCATATAAAATATTGGCTTTTCAAGCCTACTAATATTAAAAACCAGAAAGAATAGATATTGCTTGTCTGATGTTGACTCCCATCACTGGGATGTCCATACCAGAAAGGAGGTAACCCCTTGTCAAGGTCCTGTCTTGTTAGGTCAGATGTTCTTAGGAGTTTAAGATTAGCCTTTATTTACTGCAGGCTGCTCAGACCTTGTTGGAAGATGGCAAGAGATCAGACAAGAGGATCAGAACAGTCCCCTTTGGCCTATTCGTCTTCCTGTATGAATAGAGAGCAATTATCTTCTCCATAAGCCCTTCTTGGCTTTAGATTGGGTTGGAAAAAAAAAGATAAATCCCCAAAGCATCAAAGTTAATGAAATTACTAATGCATTTAAGAAATAAAATTGCTCAACGTAGGGTCAAGTGAGTCACTACTCCCTGTCCCGGCGGGTGGGGAGGGAGGGCAGGCGGGGGTGATGCTCTGGGGAGCCCTGGTCTGGGCAATGCCCAGCCACAAAAATTGCTTCAGTATTTCTGAAAGGCACTGAAGTGTATCTTGAACATGGCTTCATGTTCTCAATGCCCAATTAAGCACGAGGCCCTTGGTTTTGTGGAGATGATCTACAGGTCCGTGTCTGGGTCCTACCACGTGTCCCTTTCTTTTGATGGGTTTTAGTTCCATAAATTAAGTCATTTAAGTTTTATATGTGTTAAAGGAAGTCATTTAGGTGCAGCAGGTTTCTGTGGCGGGAGTCAGGGGGTGGGTTTGGGTCTCACAAAGATTAATCTGCTCATTTAAAGTGCTAATCCTTTCATCTAAGTTGACGTGAGCATCCTAGCCACCTTTCCATTACACCCCATTACCCAGATACATAAATCTAGTCAGGAAAAATCGGCTTCCAGCAGCTACAAGTGATTCATTTTTGATGCAAGCAGAGTCCATGCAGGTTTGACATGAGGATTCAGCAAGGTAACAGGAATTAAAGGCCACATCTTAAGCTGATGAGACATTTGGATATTAGGATTCTAAATGTTACAGTGTAAATAATCTCTTACCACTCCATGAAATGAGAGGCTTTCAGGGCATGCAGCTATTGTTAATGACCGCCCCCTAATCCTGACTTTCACGGTGTGCTAATTCAAGGTCTCCTGGTGCTCTTTGCAGAACACAACTATTTACAAGTTAGGACTGAGCAGGGAAGGGGATGCTGGGCTGAAATGCAAAATGAGAGGGCGGCCTGTGCAGTGAAGGGATGTTTATTTACCCCACTTGAAGATAAAGCTGCTGCAGAGGGGGAGAAGGAAAAAACCCTTTCCCAGCTCTAGCCAGAAAGGAAGAGGAAAGCATGTTGCTAATAGGAATGTCTCCATTATTGACACAAATCCAAGTCCAGAAGACTTTGATTTTTGGAAAGATGTCGAACTGCTGTTATATAAGGCTTAATTTTAGGCACTATCAGCACTCCCAGTAAGATTTTCTTTCTGTGAGGAAATTAAAGACTTATGTAAAAACTAGTTAAACCCAGCAAATATTTGCAGTGCTGTAATTCCTTGGGCGGTGCCATGACTGAAAGCAATGCAACACTGGAAGAAAGCTGATAAATGGTATTCATTTAAACTTGCAATTAAAAAGAAAAAAACCCTCTTCATTTGATGCTTGGAACGGTTTCACACAGATGGTCAAAACCATCAGCACATCTTGAGGGTGTTCTCTGCCATGCAGTGAATTGCAGGGCCCTTCTTGCTGATGGAAGGCACGATAACTTTATCCCCTCGTTGTGCTAAGCTGTGGCCCCACTTTCACCTTCCACCAAACCCAGCTCTTGCTGATGTGCAATATTAGGGCTGTTGAAGGTGACCTCCCTGGTGACAGCAGCACTGGGTGGGATGCTTTGAGCACTGGGCTTTGCAGGTTTGTGTAAGAAACTGCTTGCTCCCGAGTCCAGTTACTGGCTGAGAGGTTTTATTTGGATGTTTGTCAGTTAGTTTCTGTGCTTCACGTATTTTAATTACTCAGATGATAAAGCAGAGCTTTTATGATGTTCTAATATGAAAGCTAAGAGCAGTCTTTTAATGCAGAGGTAGCAACAATTTGCCAGCCCAGTTGCTGTGGAGCATCTTGGGGCTGCACTGCCATGTCTGTGAGGAGTTTTGTTCATTACTGCTGGCAAAGAGCCTCTGTCCTTTGCTGAGGTGTTTAAAGGAAGCATAGGGAAAAGAGCTCAGAGTCCTTGTTGGATGAAGGTGCACTCTCATGGATGCCAAAGGAAAGGGAATCTCCTGGCTACATCTGCAAAACCCCAGATTGCCAAGGATGGAAATGGATGAATACTGAATGAAGATGCAAACCCCATCTCTGCTTTGGGTGTTTGGACACAAGGAGTATCCTGGCTGTACATGCAAAATGCTAGTTCATCAAGTAGAGAAATTAAGCTTATTCAGGCAATTGTCTTTCGAAGGCATCAGTTTGTTGGAGGAAGCTGTACCAAAGCTGACCACTACCACTCAGTTATGCCATTTTGAGGGAAGGGAGGTGTAATTGGTATTTCCATTAAAATATCAGTTCAGTCCAGCTTGCCTGGACCCACAACAGTGTCTTACCAATAGCTGCTGTTCAGGGGAGCTGAGCTTTGGCTGTAGACCCAGCAAACCTTAGAGTCTGGTTTTTATTTGAAAGTTGTGTAACCCTGCACTGTGCAGGAGGTTGCTGGGACCTATTTCTTGGTGTCTGTGTTTGTTCGGATCAGACCAGAGGTACCAGCCTTGTGTGAGGCAGCAAGTCATACATTTCCATCCTGTACTTACAGTATATTTAGTCAAACTACACACAAAATAGCGGAGGGTGGGGGGGAACTCTGTTGACCAATTTCTCTGGCTTAGTGATGCTCATCTGCAGTGAACAGAAAGTCTAGAATCAATAAAAAGCTTTATTTAGAAAGCTGAGGCCAGAGGAGAAAGAGCAAATGCTCTGCAAAAGGTAGAAAGGGTTAGAGAGAGCAATTATAAAATGCAGAAAATTACACTCAACCTTTAGAGTCATAAACGGGGTGCTCTGTCAGCATTGTAATCACCCATCCTATTTTCAGCACTGTTTGGATTAAAAACTCCTGCAATAGGATGTCCTGGGTAAATAAAGCTGGGTCAGGGGCATATTTTCCACTCAGCAAGTGAGTTAAATATAGAAACATGTTTTTCACCTTTTGAGGATGCTTTTCTGAAGGAGGAGGGGGGAGTGGGAGCTGTGACCCTGCTTCCAGGTAGTGCCTGTTGTGCATGTCTCTCCCTCTGCCTTTTTATCTTCTTTTTTTTTCCCCCTGAAGGACTTTTGAGCTTTTCTGTGCCACGTACTCAGACGTGAGGTCTCCTTTCATTAGGGGCCGAGGCAGGGCTGTGCTGCAGCCTCCAGCTCCTGTGACAGGTTGGATATCTCATGGCAGTGTGCAGGAGGCAAAGGTCACAGGAGGTTTGCAGGCTTCTAAAACCAGCGGTGAAACACATCTCCCCTCACCTCACAAAATGTCTTCAGGTTTCCACTTGGATAAAAGAAGGCAAAAATGTTTTTAATGTAATGGTGTTGTGCATTTTAGTCTCGAAAAAAACCACAGAGTGGGAGAGGAGTGAGGCATCACTCTGCTAAGAGCTGTCCTGTCCTCAGGTGCAGCCCTTGGCATGTGAAAGCAGAGTGAAGGCCTATGGGCTTCAGTCTGGGGCAACCTCATCTGCTGCCCCAAAATTCCAGACTGCCATTCCCCAGCTCTTTGTGGTGTATATCAAGTAGAAGTGAAGGGTATCAAAGAGAGCAGAATCAAATCAGTATTCAGGGTTCTGGACTCTCATTTTTGTAACTGCAAGGTGAGGTACTTTGGGGTTTCAATGTGCACTGTGATGTTACAGCAGTAACAAACGGGTCAGAGGTGCCCGTGGAGGGGGAGCAGCACTTCTCAGTGCTGACTCAGCGAGAGCATCAGCAACATGACCTCTTGAAAATTGCTTTTTTTCTTTCATTTTCATTAAAGCTCCTGTATATTGTCTCTGTTCATGTGCAGCACAGCCGATGGAGCTAACCATGGGAATGCAGCAGATAGGAGAATGCAGCTCGCAGCTCACTGCAGAGGACTTTCCTCTTGTAGCCCTTTCCCTGGCTTATGTTTTGTTATGGTCTGGCATCCTTTGAATAGCAGGAGGTTTTATTCAAGCCCTTATTGACTGGAGTGTAAATCCTCCCCAACTGCTGCAGACATTTCTGAGATAAACAAAATGGAAGTGTATTTTGTTTAAATTTAATCTCTCCAGTAACTTAAGCTGTCACTCAAATTGGGGTTAATTGATTTAAAATAGCCATGAAAACTTCTGATAAATTAGTTTAAGGAATGAAGAGCAGTTTGTCTTGAATACCTTGAAACCTGAGTTGCAAAATGAGTTTCTTCCAGTTCTTGATAAGCAGCTGCTCAGTGCAGTAAAACCAGTGGGAGTCTGGACACACATAGGTGGTGAGTTCCCAACCATGCTCCTCAGCATTACTCTCGTGGCACATTGGAGGGGACCTTGGTACAGGCTTACTGATTTTAGAGGGGACAAGTAGAGGTGCAGAGCCTGGAGAGTCCCCTGATGGGGTGGCATTTGCCTTTATTTTCTGTGCTGCTAAGCACAACACAATTCCCACAGCTGCAAACACTGTGCCAAAAAAAATGGAAGGGAAACAGCTGAAGAAAAGGTTTGCAGTGTTTTAACCTCATCCAGGTTAGGTGAAACTGTTCATGCTTTTTAAGCAGTGTAGGATCTTACACCATATGCAGGCTGGGAAATTGTTCATGGACTTGATTACCATTTTCTAGTCATCCTCAGCTTCTCTCTGCTTTGTGTCACTCCAGATGAGACACTCCAAGAACAAGTGGTTGATGATCTGAACTTTCCCCATCTCATCTATGGCATGTATTTGGCCTCTTTTAGCTGCTGTTTCACCTTGGATAAACACACAAGAAAGGCTCCATCAGCTCCTTCTGTACATTAAAACATAGGATCCATAGGGTGCATGTGTAGCTGAGCACCTGGGGAAATGCTGTCACCCCTACCATGTGCCTGAGCAGCAGCTGAGTCACTAACAGGCTATTGTGCCTTATTTGGTTTTTGTTACAGCCTTGACAGCATATCCAGTAAGGAAATGATTGTATAACCTTATATGTTTTCCACTCAATTCTAATACCATTACAATTAAAGGAAATGTCAAAGAATCTTATTGAGTCAAGTTTTTCCCCTTTGTTACAAGTTAGTATTTTATACGTTGAGCCCCAATTAGTTTATTAGATCTTTTGGGTTCCTGAACTTTTCCATTTTTCTTTTGTACACTTCCATCACAACAATATTAGAAAAAATCTAATTAATTGTCTAGAATTGACAGATCTTGTACTTTGACCATGTGTTTGTGAGTCCTGATTTATAAGCTGCATAAGAGCTCAGTGTACAGATGTCCTTTCTCTGCAAGTTCTGGCTGACTGTTTTCCTCCAGCAGAGTCAACACATTTTGTAGCTGCAACTACAGCTTGTCAGAGGGTGGTTGCTTTTGGTTACAGACCTGAAGGACAGCAGGAACATGAGCAAGGATCAAGCTTCTTGTCCAGCTCCTGAGGATGAGTTGTGTTGGCAGATGAAGAGGTCCGGGACATCTAGCTGAGACCAGGGACCTCATATTTAGGTAGGAAAGGTTAGGCTGAGGTTAATGGCTTGTTACTTGGGAGACCTGTTGGCCACAAATGCAGTATAACTCTTGGAATTCTTGTAATTAACTGTAATTACAAAGGAATGAGCTTGTCTGCTTTGAACTAGCTGGAGCTTCCAGGAGTTGCTTTGTGGACACATACCTCCTTCCAGCTAGTGGTAAACAACACGGTATTGAAATCTCAGTTATGAACCATCCTGAACCTGGAGAAGAGTTTTGATTTGTCTTAGCCAAAGTACTGTAGTGTGAGGCTTTCTCTGCCTTCAGTATCCTCAATTTCTCCTGCTATAGGAATAAGTCCTTAGAGAGGGTGAGGTGGGCTGAAGGACAGAGCAAAGCAAAAAGATAAGGATGAGTCAGGATTGGGGTTAACTGGTAAAAGTCCATTTAACTGTCCAATCTGAGAGTTTAATCATGAAAGAAATGAAATATTCAAGAAAACTAGTATTAGCTGGTGGAGCAGAGAAGTGAGCTATTGCTCCTTCTGTCACACACTGTCAGTGTTAAGAAACTGAGTCACTTCTGTGCTGCAGCCTTCTAGGGTCTGAGCAAGGCTTTCTTGTCCATCTGACCACTGCAGCACCTTCTTGCCACAAGCAGCTCTGTCTCCCTGACACTGCCCAGCCAGCATCATCCCACCTCCTGGTCACAGCGTGATGTGAATTAGAAACTCCCCATGTAGCTGCAAAGCCAAACAGTGCCAGGATTTGTTACTCTGCCATGCTGACACCCAGAAGAAGCTGCAGTGGTGGATGGTTGCAGTCCCAGAGCAAGTATTTTTTTTCTTTCAGAGAGCATGTCCTAAATTTTCAGCACACAAATTCTTGCCATGAAAGACAACAGCAACAACAAAATCTCAACAGCTGTTCCTTTGTTCAAACAACAACAAAAAAGAAAACCACACTACAAAGCAGCACTCCAAGGTCATGTTATTCATTCACAGGGGGAAAATGAAGAGACGTGAAGCATTTTAGCGAGCTTGAGAATTTGCTGTTGTGCATTTTGCAATGTGAGCTTTCACACCTTGAGATGAGAGTCTCGCTGAAGGACATAGAGCTGCACTATTGCTGCTTGAACTTCTCCACAGGAGTCCAGGAGCTACAATCTGACCCACCCAAATTGCAGAGGATCCTGGAGTTATGGAGGATCCTGCAGCAGTTCCCAGGAAAGGAGGGAATCACCTCTGTTCCCTCTGGATACAGCAGTAAGGCTTGTCTTGATATCACTCCTTTAAAAAAATCACTCACAACCCGCTTTTCATGCAAAGCAATTGTGCCTCTTTATCCTATCTGTGCCAACAAGGAGATTCAGCCTCCAGATTATGGGAGTAATGGTGTGTGCTTATCTAGACATGCCTTTCCTCAGACAGATGAGAGGCCCAGGTATGTTTCCCAGATGTTTTAAGAAGCTATCAGCCTTTCAGTGCCACTTCTGACACCTCTTGAAAGGAGAAACTGCTTCAAGCAGTAGATTACCAAGGTGACACCAAGCACAGCTGTGGATTTAGTCAGCTCCTCAGAAGATAGTTCCTTGCAGCAAGGTGGGGAAACTGAAATCTGCTGTTTTAACAGGGGATGTGCAATCCTCCAATGTCACTCTGCCTTCCTACCAGTGAGAGGTGCCCCAAGAGGCACAATGCCCTTGTGTATCTGCTCTACCTGCACCTCCTTGCAGGAGGGAAGGATCTGAGTCTGCTGCTGCTTCTGCAGCAAACAAATGGTGCTCTCCCTAGCTGGTAATTTCCCTACTGAAGCTGATTGTGTCTTGTGGGGTTTTTTTCTCCCCATAAAACTAAGGTATGAGGCTGCTTATGAATCTTTTTATGCTGTATATTTGCTGCCAGCTCTTCTGGCTCATCAGGAAGCCAGCCCTCCAAACATTGACTAGTAACAGGGTAAAAATCTCTCTGTCCCCATGGTCATCTGTAGCTAACACATTTGGACAAAATCACTAATTTGGTTTGGAGAAATCAGAAATTCCCTATGAGTAGCTGACAAGTTCAGTGGTTTATTGAGATCACAGTGTAAAGGTTGCTTTTGGGGGACAGATAACTTTGAAGCTGCAATGAGCCGTGTCTGCAAACCTCTGGGTTTAAAAGAGACATCCTCTGCAGTCCTTTAATCCTCTTGGGTTTCAGATGTTGCCCATCCAAGAAGCATTAAAGGCATGTGAGTTGTGGTGGTTCAATGTAGAAGAACCATGAGACACTAATTCTCTTGCTCTTGCCCATGCGTTACCTGAGGATTTGTCATATCGGAGGAAACCACATAAACCTGCAGGTCACCTCCATGCTCAGTGTTTGAATAGCTGGAACCATGTTCAGTACTCCTCAAACCTGGACTCTTGCCATTTCTAGAGTAATCCAGACTCTTCTGGAGCCTTTCTGGCACAAAGCTGAGGAGCACACTTTGCTCTTCTTCCAGGGGGGTGAGGAGCCCCGTCCTACAACATGATTTCATTGCAGGGGGAACCAGAACATGCACCCACCAGGCCAATTTGCAAGGGAGGGATTGTGGTTGTCATTGGAAACTTCAACTTTGTCCTTGGAAAAACTACTAATACCTAGTTTTGGCTCTCATCATAACTTTCTGAAAATTGTATCTTCTATTTCTGAGCTTTTTTCCCCAGTTTTTTTGTTGTTTGTTTTTTCCTCTCTAGTGATAGCCATGTCTGGGGTGCTGCTCTTCTGCAGAAAGCTGCCTCACACCAAGCAGCAACCACAGCAAAACCAGAGCAGTTCAGCCCCTGTATGCTGCTCCCAGTGCTGAGCTGTCTTAACACTGTATTAATTTTTCCTTCTTTGTGTGCACAGGTATAATTGAAACTTTTCTTGGGGAGGAAGCTTATTACAAATAAGTTCCTAAACGATTGACTGAAGGAAATCCTGAAATGTTCTTTCCCTTGATATAGTAATCCCTGCCAAATGCATATGTATGCCAGCTTTTGAGCTTGATATTGGAGCTGAGTCTTGAAGAAGGATCTGCCTATACATGCCTCCCGTTTGTTTTGGGACCCAGTGCTGGTTTCAACCAAGTCTAGCTAGAGAGCAGTAGTCTTAAAACACCATGGTTCTATGTGCTTCATGGAAAGAGAAAGGGCAGGATGCTGTGGTCCCAGTCAGATCTACCTGCTGGGCCCAGTGGCACATGCTTTTGGGCTCTTTGGGGACCCCCTCCCTGGGGATAGGAGATGGTGTCACCAGCATCTCCTGCTGGACTTCACTCCTGGCTCCTCTGTTAACTGATGTTGAGGCTTATTTGGCTTCAGTGACCAAAGATCCTCTGCTGAAACACCTGCTCCTTCAATTTCTTCCAGGTCCCATCAGATATCACAGCCTTATATGTTTTTTTCAAATCCCTCCTTTGACACTTGAAACCTTGTTCCCCCCCAAAGTCTCCTCCTAAACCCCAGCTTTTCAGAAAGCCCCAAGGGGATGGTGTTTGCCAAAGGTGAAGCTGTTCTGGATTTGTGGGTGATGGCTCTTAGTGAATAGCATGTTCAGAGACATGCTCTGCTGGTTCTGCCAATCACTTTTGCAAGGGAGGAGGGAATCAGGATATGAAAAATCACTAAATCTCCACTTCCAAATGCTACTTGGGATGTAAACATTGTGCATAAATCCCCCTAAATGATATTATTGTCTCTCTAGATTTCTTCCCTCCAGATCATCACTGCTGCTCCAGAGTATGATCTCTCTTAGTAGCTCAGTCTTGTTTTATTTGGCTCTTCATGCTCATTTTTTCCATATGTTTGGGGGGTTCTTTTTAAAATTCTGATATTGAATTATTTCTCCTGTGTTTAATTCTTGTTTATTAAAACAAAAAAAAAGATGGCCACGTGTGGCTCAGCCCCACATGGTACAGGAAAAGCAATGACTGGTGCACGGTCCTGGAGAAGACCCTCTACAAGGCTGAAAGGAGTGTCCAGTCTCCACAGAAGGCTTTTTAATGGATTTTGGTACTGTCAGGATCTTGAAAGAGCAAGTCCCTCACCCCAGGTTGGATGTTTTGTTCTTCTTAAAAATGTGCTTTTCTTAAAAATGTGCCCTTTCAACTCTTCAGAGTAGAGTTTTAGATTTATCCTCATGTTCTCCAGGCCTGGTTTTTCTGCTGTTTCCTTACTAAATCCCCCTTTCTCCCCCCTTTTCTCTAGCCTTTCCCTGCTAAGGCTGCCCCGCTGGCATGACAGCTGATAGCTGCAGGCAACACCATTCAGGTGTTCTTCACCCAGATGCAGCTCTGACATCACAGCCTTAAAACCGGCCCCATCTCTTTCCCTGCTCTGATAATGCTGATGCAGAGCATCACACCAGTGAAACATGTGTGGCAGGGAGAGGATTTTATCTGCTCACCCAGTCTGATGTTTAATACATGAGGCAGAACCCCAAGCACTTGATCACCATGTCAGGGTAAGCCACAACGGAGCATGTTGACAGCAACACAGTGGCTACATGACAACCAGAATCAATCTGATCTCTGGAAGGTTTTAATACTTCTAGCAGTGATGCTGCCACTGAGCTGAGCCTCAGCCCAGGCCTAACTTAATCCCTGATCTGTGTAAAACATTTATAAAGGCTTTCTGGAGGCTGGAGCAGTCAGTGAGGTTGCTCTGGGCAAGTGCGGCATGGCAGCCGTGTGCTAAAACTTGCTAAGCTGCCTCCCCAGTAAGTGATGGGTTGATAAGAAAAACTATTGCAATGTCTTTGGTAGCCTGAAAAAAATCAAAAGAGAGGCTCCCCCAAGCTTGAATGGTGATTTGTTTGGGTTATTCTTAATAATAGCACAATGTCTGCATTTTATAAATAAATATACTATGAAGAGGGCTTCAAAGGAAAGAGAAATGATTAGTTAAATACTTTCTGTTGCTAAATTCATAGATGGGAGGTCCATATACTGCCTTGTTTACTGTCATTCATACCTGATACAAACCATTAACAAGCCATTTGACAATCTTTTCTCAGCCATCTGGATTAGGAGTGTACTTGACCAAGTGACAAATACCCCCAAAAGCAAGGGTGAGAGCAAGGGGTTAAACTGTAGGCAGGAAGGGGAAGACAGAAACCAAGCAGCAAACAATTGGCACCTGGGCTCCATTGAAGACTAAAAGTGGAAAAAAATGGCTTAATTGAAAAATCTGCCTATTGTGTGTGACTGAAAGCCTCCAAGGGAAACAAACCCATTCAAAGGAGGAAAAAAAAAATAAAAGGCAAAGAATTGCAAAATCCTGTGCTGTGCAGACTTGGGGTGTTTAACTCTTCCTAGCCCAGGGCTATGGGTAGGAGTATTTTTCATAACCAACCAAACTACCATCTCCCTTGTTAAAACATTCAGCTGGATGAGTCAGTTTTAACTTCTGGCATCTTCCATCACTGGCTGGAGCTACTGGGGGCTCCAGGGCAATGTTGGAGGCTTGAAAAACCCTGATCACAACAAGGCAAGGAGAAGGATGGTCCCTGGTTTATTTTCTGTCTCACAGGCATCATAAAAGTGTTTTCTACTTTAACAACAACTTTCTCTCAAGTTTGCAGACTGGACAAACTGTGCCAGTGTTTCACCACCTTTATTGTAGGAAATTTCTTCCTTATTTCTAATCTAAATCTCCTCTCTTTTAGTTTAAAACCATCACCCCTTGCCCTGTCACAACAGGCCCTGCTAAAGTCTGTCCCCATCTTTCTTGTAGGCCCCCTTGAAGTACTGAAAGGCTGCAGTAAGGTCTTCCTGGAGCCTTCTCTTCTCCAGGCTGAACAATCCCAGCTCTCTCAGCATTTCCTCACTGGAGAGGTGTTCCAGCCCTCGGATCATTTTTGTGACCCCTATTTACATGGGACTCTCCAGAATTGCTGCTTTGATAAGTATTAGATAAGCTGGACCATTCCCTCTTCTTTGCAGCTTTTGCACAGAAGCTCCTACTAGTGCTGGGTGGACATGAGGTGGAATTTCATTGAATTATCATATCAAATTGTATTTTGTAGACATATTGATGCTTCAACCCAGTTGTCTGCCAGATGAAATGCCATAGCCTTAATGGCATTGGCAAATGTCCTCCAGCTCTAACAGATCTGGGCTTCAGCAGACAAAATGCTGTTTGCAATGAGATATAAGCCCCAAGTCCTCAAAGAGGTCAGTTCTTCCCATAACACTATAGGTGTCCCTCATGCTGTTTGTTCTACCTCTTAACTTCTCATTTATCCAATTGCTGAACTGCTCCTCATGCATTTTTATGAAGTTATGTTTGAATATGACTGATTTGCAGGCTTTTAAACAGTGACTCTTTGGGGTGTTTCTCTGTGTTTAAACTTGCTGTTGAAAAAGTGTAGAGTGTCAAAGGCTAAGGCTGGAGATAATTTTAGACTATTCATAGTTGAAAACAGAAGACCTTTCAATTTTGGCAAAATGCTCATGAGGCAATGGGGTGATCATGGGGTTTGAGTGCTCTGAGATATGTCTAGTAATGACTTCATTAGGCAGTGAATTGCACTGACCTTTATTTTCTATAATTCTTTTGAGGGCACAATTATTAAGTATTTGAAAAAATATTTTAATATGCTTTTTGGTAGCATGACTTATTGCTTCAGACACTTTTTAATGGTGCAAACTAAAAGACATTGTTTTATTTTGCTTTTTCCTCTTGAATTTTCCTTGCTAAAGCAGTTGTGCTGATTGTGAGGTTTTAGTGCATGAATCGGTGGTGGGGCCAAAGTTTTCTACTTGTGTTTGGAGCTGCTGCAGGATCTTTGTGATGTCCAGGTGTTTTTCTTAATTCTATTCTATAAAGGTTGCAAGCAGTGGCCTAATTTCAGAGGAATAGAAATCTCTGCATATGCCCCAAAGGGTTGCTGCCTTTGAGGCACTACAAAGGGTCCATCCCATGTCTGAGCCCCAGCAATATCTCCACATTTCTGTCTAGGGGTGCTGCCGCTACATCATTTTTTAACTTGAGATCTCCTGTGGTTTGAGCACTTCCCAGAAACTCTGAAGCCTTGAGTCTCAGGCTTGCTCCAAGGAAAACACCTTCATTTTCTGCTGTATGATAATATTATAGAGCTATGTCTGGTGCCCCAAAGCCCCAATATGTTGTGCGTATTTTCCCTGTTTCTGGTCTAACAACCTCTTAGTTATGCTATAAAGAGCGCCAAAGGTCTGACAGGAGACTCTTCTCCTACCCAAAATGTTCTGCAGCTTTGGGTGCTGGATGCAAGTCCCCTGGGGGGTTCTGGCTGGGGTCTCTCCTGCCCTGGTCAATGCCCTTATGGCTGGGCTGAGTTGCTGGAGCTTTCTGTCCTCTAAACAGGCTTCCAAAGGTGTACTGCTTATTGAGGGAATCACCTTGGTCCCATTCCCTCAAGATCTCCATGCTGTTGAGACACAGGTGTGGGAGCAGGGAACAAGCTCAAACAAGGTCTGTAGAGAGAAAAAAGGGCTTTTCTACTAAAAGGAGCTTGGCTAACTAGATGACTGCCCATTGAGAGAGCTAGTTGCTGTCAGTCCTACTCTGAGGGGCCTTTTTCTTGTCTATCTTTAATAGAAAGTGCATATGCCACAAGTTGGACTCGCTGCATTACAGAGATAAGTCACCTGCAAGTGATTGTAGAGCTCTTTGCAGACTAGCCCCAGGCCCTGCTCTAACATTATCGTCTTTCATATTGTTAACAAAAATAATAGTGCCAGCATGTCAGGAGTTCAACCGTCTGGCTAAAAGCAGCCCACACGGCCGGAGTGTAGCTGCCTTTTCCCTCTAATCGCAGACTTTTAGCAGCGTCGAGTTATGGAGGTAGCACTGGCAGAGGCGGCAGCGTGAGGCTGTCGCGGGGTTGAAAGCCCTGCTCTGGTTTCCAGAGCTGTGGATTTAATGCCTGCTCATGTCACACACAGACTGAGCTCAAAATCAGGTCTGTAACCACATATCCCCATCACAGAGTTGCTCCATGTCTGGGAAAGCGTGGAAGAAGCTTGAGTGTGGGAGAGCAGGAGCGGTGTGGGCTGTGGTGCTTGGGTATAGCTGGGAAGGGGAGAGGAGTTTAGTTCTTTGCTGTAGCATCTGCCAGCCCTGTGCTCTGCTGTAGTTTGCACCATCCGTCCCTTAGCAGCCAAGGTTTTACCTTGAACTTTCAGAAAGGCACCCCTGCGGGAGGACAGTGTTATTAGAAAGGCTTTTAACTAATTATATTGAGCTTTAAGATTCCACAAGAAGAAAAAAAGGCCATAAATTCACATCTGCTTCGGCATCAGAAGCAGCTCAGCCCTGGTGCCACTTTATGAAATTGCTGTGCTGGTGCTTGCAGGGCATTGCCACATCCTCGAGGAGGAGCGAGCTCGGCGTGGAGGCAGCGATGGCACTGCCAGCAACAGCAGCCCATTAATATTTCCGAGGACACAAGTGAGCAGTGACTTTGTGGCAGATGAAACCAGCCCGTGTCCCATGTGCTCCCACAAATGCTCCTGCACCTGCTTCCTTCGTGCGCCGAAAAGGCAGCTTTGATCCATATTCCTCCCAAAACTGAAACAAATGGGAAAATGTGTCCATTTGATACGGTGCTTATTTGCATTTAAAAGTAAAGGATTCTCTTTAGGATGTGGTGGTGGCGCACAGCGTGCAGCCTGAGCATGTATTATTAACATCATCTACTTGGCTACAGCTCTAGAAAACAACATGAAGAGGGAGTGAGGGTTGAGCTTATGGGTAAAGCACCACAGGGATGCTCCAGCCCCAAGAAAATGCACGCTCAGGAATTTAAATTCAAACCTAATTTACCAACATTTTAAAGAGAAGCACAAAGATGTTGAGGCACAGAAGTGCAAAGATAAGCGTCCAAGCCACCTTCACTCTGCTCTGAAGTCATGTTAGGAGTGGAAACGTTAATTTGGGATTATTTTCTTTCATTATTTAGTCTCCAACTAAATTGACTTAGTCATGGTTACTTGTCTAATTTGTGATGAAGGAAGAATTAAGGCTGTTGGCTTCAATCACAAAATTAAAGCAGTTGTTTCTATCCTCAAATATCTGAAACCAATCTTATTTTACAGATCATGGGGCTTGCCTGCTATTGCTTATTCCTCTCCTCAATGTTCTTATATTGCGCCTTGTGCTTTCTCTCTCTTTTACGATAGTCTCTGGTGTGCCAGTACTTATTAAAGAAAAAATGAAAAATTCATACACAGAGGATTCTGAGACATAAAAATGTTATGGATAATGGTGCAATCGTTGTCTCTTCTTTCTGCTTTTGGCATTTTTATAACATTTAAAGGTTTAGGGAGCCGTTTGTCTTTAGAGCGTGCAGTTGATGGTCAGAAGACTTATGTTGCTTGTGTTGCTTTGCAGGGCCTTTCAATTTGCTCTCTTGTCCTCTCAGTGTGAAATGAAGGTCTGTTTGCTCTGCAAGGCCACTGTCTGAAGCATGTCACGGCAAGGTGACCTGCTGTAATCCTCCCCAGGCACTCTGCCAGGTGGCCACTGCCACACACTTTGCAGAGGAATCAGAGCTGAGGGCAGAAGGTGTTCATTTGGTGAGGCTTAGGAAGCAGACAAGAGTCTGCTGTTGCTCCTCACCCCCTGGAGTGAGAGAATCAAGCTTCAAGAGCCTTTTTCTTCCGATACTCAAATTTGTCCAAGCTGTTGTATAAGAAGAAAAATACCCTTGATAGACATGGAGCAGATGTGACCAGCTTTTGGACCAGTAAGGGTCAATAATACAAGGTGCATATTCAAAATTTGCTTGGCACAAGAAGGTAGGAGTCTCCTCCCACCTTGCAGTTCATCCCTGCACTGGAGCCTGTGGGCAGGAACAGAGCTCTCTTCTCCCCTGCCTCCAAGAGGTTCATAGCCTGAAGTGTTTTGTCTGTCCATTAACCCTCATGGGATCGTCAAGTGCTTGCGCAGTCTAAGTGCTGCTCCTGAATCTAAACAAGCACCTGCCTCAGCATCCTCGGGCAGGGAGACCCCAGAACTTCTCCCTGTCATGTGAAGAACCACCTCTTCTTGCCTCTTTTTGAATTTGGCTCTTACTAGCATCTTTCAAAGGCATCTTCTTGTGCTGGAAGAGAGAGTGAACAACCAATGTCTCTTCACATGCTGTGTGCCACTTGGCTTGTGCTCTTGTATTGTAGTTGGTGAGGGTTAGAGAAAGACTTAGACCTTGGTTGAGGAAAAAGGGCTGCCATGGCCTTTGACCTTTCATTGTTCTCCTCGCAGAGCTACAGCTGTGGAAATGGAGAAAAAGCACAGCTATAGCCTTTGGACAGCTGCTGTTGACAGGGCTAATAAACATGACTTTTAACTGCTTCCTGGGAAAAGTAGAAATGTTTCATACAGGATGTGATGCACAAAATGTAGTTTCCCTGAAAAACCCACGACAGCAATATGGAAGTTAAACTTAGCAATGAGAATGTGCAATGGAAGAGCTTTACTCATGGTTTAAGTGCAAAACTTCAATATAGAACTAAGCAGAGCACTATGACAGTATCTCCCTGCAACCATTACTAAAATAAACCCAAGAGCATATTCTGAAATTGATTTTTTTATATATATAGATATTTAATAACTTCTGAGCACGAGTATAATATTTTAAATTTGAAATAAGAAGTCTACTGACAGTTTGCATCTTCCTTAAGGTAGAAGCTGCTGGAACTATAGGTTTCATGAGACTCTCAGCTTTTCCTTTTTCTTTTCCTCTCTCCTTTTTCTTTTCCTCTCTCCTTTTTCTTTTCCTCTCTCCTTTTTCTTTTCCTCTCTCCTTTTTCTTTTCTTTTTTTCCAATCCTTTTTTTTCCACCCTCTCCTTTTTTTTCCCCTTTTTTTTTTTTAATTTCCAAACCAGAAGTTTCAGGACTTGTGGGAAAAAAGCTGAAATTGTGACCCACATGTACACTGGGAAGGCTGGAGCAAGTCAGAACAAATAAAAGGCAACTCAATTGGCTATTTCTATTTAAGTCACAGCACTTTTGGAGGCTTGTTTTGGCACGATCAATTAGCTTCTCTGCACTTTTTCACCTTCCACAGAAGCAGTGGGAGCTTTACAAGTACCATTTTATAATCCTCAAACAACCCTCTAATGCTTTCGTTTCCCATCAATTTGTTGCCAGGCACAAAGGGGTTTAATAAAAAAATGATTGATAACTCTATTTAAACAGAACATTAGCCTAATGACGTATGAAAGTGTAGTGGAGTTGTTAGCTTAGGTACAAATGTATTCCTTAAAGAACCACTGAAGTTGCCTTGCCTGGTGTCCAAATCAGTTTGCTAATCTCTCCTTCACATTAATCTTCTGCTGATGACCACTCATTAGGCACATTGTGAGCACTTGCTTGGTGCCCATGACTGTTTCCAGCATCTTGGGAGAGACTCGGTGCTCTGAGAAGAGACCTGGATGGTTGGTGACAACGGGATGTCCATGTTAAAAGCTACGACAACCTGTGCACAGCCCACACCACTGGTGCAGCCCACATTACTCCCTATTTTCCATCCATATGATGTGCTCCATCTCAGAGGTTGTAAGTCTTTGAACTCTTCCTGAACATTGTTGTTATCCAAATTGTGTTGCGATTTTAGTTGTTTTTTCCCAGAAATGGTGAATCTTTTAGCCCCCTTATCCAGCAGCTTTCTTCAGAACCCCAGTAAATAGGAGGCAGCAAGCATTTAGGCATCTGGCCAGCAATGCCCTCTCCTGCAGATGCCATCCATGTTCTCTATGACCCCAGTGTTTCCAGTAGTCAACCCAGCTCCCAAGGACTGAGCTGAACTGGCTTGCTGGGTTCTGCTTAAGCCCAGCAGAACATCCATGTTACACATAGTCCTAGAATGTTTTTTTGTTCTTCAAGTTTCCAAAACTCATGGAAGGTGAGAAATATGTGAAAATAATGACTAGAGATCTCATACCAGCACTACAGTGATCACAGTGTTCTGCTGTATGGCTGAATTAATCAGCTTATATTTGTATTTTGCATAGTTGGGGCCAGGGGATACAATGGATATCTGACTCTCACAACTATTTCCAGTCAGCAGTTATTGGCAGTATAGGCATTGACCCTTCATGAAGCTTTGGTTTCTCTAGTGGTCCCAGACATGCAGCTATTGCCTGGGAAGCAGCAGGACCTTGGTGCCACCTTTTACCCTTCCCACAGCAGCGAGTTCTTTACCAAAGGTCTTGGCCAACAGGACCGTGCAATTGCTGCAGGTGTATTAAAGATTGTCTAAGGGAAATCAGGCTTTGTGTTGCATGCCTGGACTCATGTAAATGTGGTATAGATGTGGTGCTTGACACGGTTTAGTGGTAGACTTGGCAGTGCTGGGTTAACAGTTGGCCTTGATGATCTTAAAGGTGTTTTCCAACCTAAATGATTCTATGTCTGAAGCAGGCAGGATGGTGAAGCTTCTGCTGAGCCCCATTTGCCATCTTTAATGGGAGATATTTCATGAGAGACTCCCAGCTGTAATGGTGTTAATCTTTGCATGAACCAGAACTCACTTGACCTCCATTTGAAACCTCTGGTACTTTTCCATTATCACACACTTAGAGCAAATCAGGTTTTTTTAGCCAGTGCATTTATAAAGATTATGCAGGCTACATCACCATTTTATAAAGGCTTTTCACTGCACATTTTTTTCTTCATTCCTTCTAATTAGTATTTGGCCAAGGAAAGCTCCAGCTCCACTTCTAGGGCTACTCGTCCTTGGGTGACCAGCTAAGAAAAACTTCACATGTCATTCTGTGGTTATTCTCTGTCTTCACCCTAAATGTCTCACTTCTGGATGAAAGGGTCCGTCCTGGTAACTAATCCCCACCCATCCCAACAAGTCTGTCAATCCTGCTCTGCAGAGCAAGTGTCCACCCTAGATACTTGATGACAAACAAACTATAATAGATATTCCCTTTATACCCTGCAGCAGCAGCCATTAACCCTGCTGGAGTTGTTCTGTTGTACTGAAGACTACCAGGAGGGTGGTTTGCAAGTCTTTTATACTGGTGAACTCAGCTATTTATATCCTGAATCCTGTACAGGAACGATGGGAAGTGAATCATCAAAGATGTTTTGATTACATGAATAAGACTCAATTTCAAGTTTACCCTAATGATGCAAATATTCTTCCCTGGAGATGCACACGTAGTCTCCTGCCACACTGACAGCTGTTCAGAGTAGGGCTTTGCCCCTTTCTGATCTGCCTAATTGAAGAGAAGGACCTAGTCAGTAACTTGGTGGGGGAGCTTTAAGCCAAATTTGATATGAGAGAGAGAGTAGTTGCTTTCACTCATTACCTCACAGATTTTTCTCTCCGAATTCCTACTAAACCTGCAGACCACACCATCCAGGAAGGAAGTCATGCCTCAGCCATCTGAAGCTATCACCCATGGGCAGAGGTGTCTTATGCTGGCAAAACCTTAGTGCTACTTTCTGCTCTTCTTTCTGCCCTGCTCTTACTGTCTTTTATCGTCTTCCACCTCGTTTCCCACTTGCAAAACACCAGCTGAGCAGCCACAGCCCAGGAAGGAAAACCCACAGTGAGGAGCTGGGGACAGGGAGCCCTGGGGACACCCCAAGGTGCACTGTGCTGACTTGGGCACTGGAGATCTGGGTGGGTTTTCTGCAAGATGAGGCTTCCCAGCACTGATGCTCTATTTCAAGTGTTACTTCAGACAGGTATGTGCTGCCTCCCTCCAGTCTTGCTTGAAACAGGACAAGATTTTTCTCTGTGTTTCAGAAGCTGATGAGAAACTGAGAAGTTTCAGTCTGGAACTGGTGACTGAAGGCATGGGTCTTGTACAGTAGATGGTAGCTGATGACATTAATTACTATTATTTATTACACTCTGCCATAAATTAATAAGACCCCACTATCAGAAGAGATCAAAAATAGGCTACTTCAACATGTGGTAGGATGAGCACTTGTGGGGAAATCTTGAGGAAAGCTAAAGAGATGCACAAGATTGCTAGAGGAGCTTCTCCTCCCCTCCCCATCTATAAATAGCTTCATGCTGAGAGTTTGAGGAGAGGTCTTTAATTAAACAGAATGGTTTAGGATATCATCAGAAACATAAATCTGGAGATGCTGATGCCCTCATCTGGTATTTCCTGCCATTGTCCTGGATCTCAGTCATCTTTAAGTGTTAAAATATTTTATGTACTTTTGATGGAAACAAGGAATGGCAGCTAATTCTCATTTTCCACGTGTTCCTAGGCAGGACACACCTATATCATGCATATATAGTGGGAAAATAGCTTGAAATGCAGCCTCTTTCACGTAAGCAAAATACTTGTGATGAACCATTTCCTACCAGTTCCGTGCTAGGTCCAAGATACAAACCAATGGCATTTCTACACATGAGGAAACATTTCTATTGAACATGGTGGTTTTTCCCCTCTTACAGTTTCACTCCTTTTGTCAGCACACTTACCCATAAGCAAAGCTTAGTTTTATTCTTATAGTCACCATTTTTTCAAGAGGTATGGATGGTTCCTACAGCACAGCCTTCTGCTGCTTCTTGCAGGCTGGTAGTGACCCACTGTTTTTAAAGACAACTACAGCTACAAGTACATAACATCTGAAAACACATTGACTAGCACCCCATCCCTTTTCCTCCTCTTTTCCTCCTGCAATTTTTGACACACTCTTTCAAATCCATACTTTCCCCCCCATCAGTTTTTCCAATTTATGCCTCTTTATAGACTAAGAAGTGTTGTCTCAAGATTTGTGCTGTGCTCGTGTGGAGGTGACCTGGCAGCAAGGAGAGATGCAAAGGATGAGGAGGCACATGTGTGATGCTGGGGGGACAAAAACAAGAGCCCCCTGATTTGGGAGGAAAACTCCCAAACTGCCATGGGTGTCTTTACACCTATTTAGGACATTGGTTGTCCTTCATTCTGTACTTTTCTGGTTTATCTGTCTTGTCCTATAAAATTCTGATTGCAAATAATAGTTTATTCAAGAAATACATAATTTATTATTATTAATTATTTCATTTTGTTATAAACAAAGCAAACCAAATGCTCATTTCTGTGGAAGCATGTTCTTTACCCTGCAGGCTGCTGCAGGTCGACTAGCCCAGTTTCATGCTAAAAAAAGCTGTGCTGCTGGTAACGTTCTTCTGCCTGCCTGCAGGAATGAAAAAAATCTATATTTTTTTTACTAGGAGAATTGAAAATCAATGTTAGTTTTACTGTCTGGAGCTCAGCTATAGCAAAACTTGGGCCAAAATCTCTGCAGGTGTAAAGCTGTCCAGCTGCACTGGCTGGAGGGCACTTGAACCAGCTGAGCCATCTGATTTTATTGCCTGTATGATCAAATTAAAGGATATTTGCATCTCACATCAATTCTGACAAAGAGGTTTGCAAGCAGGAGCATTAAGGATGGAAAAAAATCATGCATACAAGCACTTATTATTAAAAAATAGATCAGGCTTGCATTGGCAGCACAGCATCTTCAGGCTATTAGTGACCTTAAGACGTTTCCTGCTCTCAGTGAGGTCAAATAGGGTTGTTATTCATGTGGCCACCCTGAAAATTGAGAGGGACCCCACTGTTTGCACCACCAAAGAACCTGCCCCATTGCCTTTGGCAGTTACCAGTCCTGTAAAATCCTAGGGGCACATTGCTTATGGAGACTGGGTAGCATAAGTGATGGGAGACTGTCCTGACCAAGGAGGGATGTCCCCTGTGGGTGTCCATCCTGTCAAAGACTGTGGAGATCTTTATTCATACAGATTCTCATGCCTCTGCAGAAACCCAGCTCAATTTCTTCCACTAAACCCAGATGAGCAAACTAGACTTTTCATCATATCCTTGAAAAAACAAATAAAAATTGCAATATATCTGCCTGCAGGTGATGAGTACAATTATATCCCCCTCCTCTTTTTCTTCTTTCTTTTCCCCCAAAGAAAAAAGCATCTTTCACTGCAGAAAAAACTGTCCTTCATTTAGTGAAGCCAGCAGCTGTCAGGAGAGGAAAGCTGCAGATTGACAGAGGAAAGAAACAGCAAAAGAGCTCCCAGAACATTGTAGGAAAAAAAAAAAAATCTGAAGATGTTGACCTCACCCAGAAGTGTGTATAATCAAAGAAAAACCAGGAATATAATGTCCTGGTTATTTCCTAAATGGGAGTACTGTATACACTGTGAGGTAATCTGCTCTGAGACACTGCAGTTATATTTTTCTTGCGATTTGTTTTCCTCCAGAACAGGAAATCTGGCATGTTTAGAGGCTGGTCCCCTTATTTCTGAAATCCCTGCACATTTTTTTTCCCCCATCTCCTTTCTTGATCACATTATGGTCTGGTTTTATCAAATTACTTCGCAGTTGGTAATTTGCAAGGGCACTGGCACAGTCACGTTAAATTTGTGACCTGCATGAGAAGTCACATAATGTATCATTAAAGCCCAAATAATTTTAAAAAATAATTTCTTCCGTGTCCTCTCCTTGAGTTCATGTAGTCTTTGAATTTTTCCTCCACTTTAATATTGTTTCTGTCTATAATCCAGTTCACTTCCAGCCCCTGCTGTTCAGCTGTTACTTGAAATGTCGTCTTCAGAAACACCAAGCGGGGGAATGTTGATTTGTTTTGATCTCGGGGGAAATAATGTAACTCAGTGACAAACCCACCACCAGCAACTCTTAATACACAGCTAGACAACTTGCAGAGAAATCACCTTGCTGTTGAGCTGCATACACATGTTTAATTGCATTTAATTCTTGAACGCTGATACAACTTGTTTCAGCTGTTTGAATAATGGAGGTTTTTTTGGTTCGCTGGTTGAACCAAAGGAGACTAGAGGGAAAAAAAAAACCCATAAACTGTTTGGTTTCATTTTCAGGCTCTTTAATCCTCTTTGCTCTGTGGCCTTTTAAAACTTTTTATAGTTTTTATTGTGAAATGGATTAAAAAAAATGGAGTTTCACAATGAAAAGCTGAAATGTTTCATGCAGGCCTTGAACACTTCCAGGGATGGGGCATCCACAACTTCTCTGGGCAACCTGTTCCAGTGTCTCACCACCCCCATAGTAAAGAATTTCTTCCTAATATCTACTCTAAATCTACCCTCTTTCAGTTTGAACCCATTACCCCTTGTCCTATCACTACACTCCCTGATAATGAATCCTTCTCCCTTTTTCCTGCAGAGGTGCTGGAAGGTCTCCCCGGGGCCTTCTCTTCTCCAGGCTGAACAACCCCAGATCTCTCAGCCTGTCCTCACAGGGGAGGTGCTCTAGTTTGCTGATGATCTTCACACCCTTTCTCTGGACCCACTTGAGCAGGTCCATGCTTTTCCTATGCTGGGGACCCCAGAGCTGAACACAGTATTCCAGGTAAGGTCAATATAACAGTCTTTAAATACCCTACTGTGCCAGGGTCTTCCCTGTACCTTATAGTCCCCACAGTGTTCCCACTGCAGGCAGTCACCCACCCTCTGGTGATGGGCTGTGGGCTGCCAGGGAGGAGATGCAGGAGCAGAGATGAGTGGAGGGATGGAGGAGAGGACAGGGGGAAATCCAGCGTGGAGGATTTCAAGGGCTGCAGTACAAAGATATGAGCTGTCAGCCAGGTTCAGAGATCTGGGAGCAGCTTGCTACAAAATGAGACTAACAAATAAACAAACCCTGGATTTTAATTAACGTGTTCTTTCATTCGTGCACAAAATTAAAACCCCATCCATCCTCAATCACCATCATCTTTTTTTTTTTTTTTAATTAGGAGTTTTTGCTATACTAATTGTTACATTTGTCCGTTTCCATCAAATCAAATCAGACTAATGATAGCCAGATGGTCACGGCTTTCAAGATGCCTCACTCAGGGCTAATCCATGTCCTCTGCTGTGCAGAAGCAAGGAGCAGAGGGAGCCTGTCCTCTTCCTCCGGGCACTGGAAGGATGGGATTAAAAAATACATACTTAGTCAGCAGGAGGCGAAGCTGGTGGATATCACTGCGACCAGCTCTCCCCATGGAGCTGAGGTTGGATTATCCACCCCGGTCATCCACTGTTGTCTAAAAACCATGCAAAGGGGTGGATGGGGGAGAGAAAGCTGATGCCTCTGGAGCAGAAACAAGGTGTGTTCGATCTCTTCAGTCCTTCAGAAGGATGTAAAGATTTGTACATGCCCCCTGCCCCCACGCTCCTGGAGTCCTGTGTAGATGCTGTGTGCATCCTCTACCTCCTGCTTGGTCCATAACCCATGCACACAAAATTATCAAGGGTGAGATTTGTACCCATGTCTTTTGCTCTGCAATAACAAGCTCGAGATGTTGTTCCCGGCAGCTCCTGACAATACATGCATATTAATAATTACAGCAGTTTCTTTAAGAAGCAGTGGGTCAAACTTGTTGTCATCACTTGAATGATACTTGAAAATGATTGCAGGGTGCACCCATTGTAAGTTAGGATAATTAAGGCTGCTGTTATTAACGTTCTGCCCTTCCCTATTGCCGGTTTAATTTCCTCAAACATTTTTACATCCTACTCCTCATCCTGCCTTGGGGTTTTGTAGTAAAATTCAATAACCATTTTCCTTTCTAATTCTTCTATTAAAGCACCACCTTATTTTGCCATCAGAAGCTCAGAAGCGAGTTAAGCCTCTGTGCAAACTCGTCTGCTGGTAGCACTTCCCCCAGCCTGGGGCTGACTGCCCAGCTAGAAACTGGGGGAGCTTCTGCAGCTCTTTCATCATGTAACACAAGCAGCTGCTTTCAGAGAACCCCCCCAGTTAATAGGAGTCTCTCTGAGGACTTTGAGGCAGGTTTTAACATGCCACCAGCACGGATTAGTGGGATGGGAGCACCCACATACTGGGCAGGGCTCTGCCCACAGCTGCATTGCACCCATGTCCAGCCCAATGCCAGCGCATGGGTACACAGAGCCAAAAACCTGGGCAACACCTCCCCAGTGGAGGAGTTTTTAGTTCTCTGTGTTCCCAAGATCAGGGGGAAAAATACCAGTTTGCCACAGTCACCACCAGCTGCAGCCCACCTTTAACTGGAAAGCCTTAGCTTTCCATCTTTCCCTTTTTTGGTGGATAACCCTCTTAGGGAGAAAATACCATGACCATGGACAGAACCCATGGCTTATTTTTTTATTTGTATTTTTTACTGGTTCAGGCAGAAACTTTTTCACCTGGCATTCAGGTACCTCTGTCTCTCTGAATGGTTGAGGCAAAATTAAAAGAAGTTTTGCTCCATATCCTTCAGTCTTTGGAGACACTAAAGTTCCCTCTGAGATAACCTTTGAGCTCTGTCTCTAAAAGGCGATGCTGAAGAGCAGCATTTTGGATCTCTTGGCTTGCGTCAGATGCCTTATTCTGGCATATTTTGGAAGAGGAGCTGCTCCCGCAGATACCTCTGAGGCTTCAGCTCTTTCTGAAGCTACAGCTAAAGACAGCAGGGATCAATCTTCAGGCTGTTTAAAAGCAGGTATTGGTAGCAAGGTTGTGATGGGATTTTCTCTCTGTTCAGGCTGTGCTGACCCCCTCAGTTAGTAGCCAGCATTGGGAAGGCTCCCATCATGTTTTTTTCCATGTCTTAATCTTTTACAAACCACAGCAGCCAACACTTTCACATCCAGACACCAAAACAAGTGGCACTGTGCTCACAAAATAGAAGCAGCACCTGGGGCTGCCACGGGTATCAGTGTTCCTCCTGAGACAGGCCAGGAGGACCAGTTAAAAGGCACCTGGGACTGTTGCACCTGATGCCTAATGATGAGAAGTTCCAGTAACAAAAGGCTGCAGGAGGAGCACAAGCTCTTCAGATGAAGACTAGGAGCTGGGTTGTGTTGTAGCCTTGGTAGGTAAAATGCCTGTGCCCAGTGTGAGGACTGACCATGCTGCTGAAAGTAAGTGACTTTTGGGGTGGGGGGGAAGAGTTGAGGTGCTGGGTGTAGTGCCTGTGTGGTGGAGAGATGGGCAGTCCTTGATAGGAGATGATGTTAGGTCTCAGGGGTCAAAGATTCCTCTGCTAATGTAACATTTTCCTCCCTTGTGATGGACACTGGTATCCACTTATCCATCTGTTTTTACTTCAGAAAGTTTAGCACAGATTTGGTTAAGCCTGAAGAGATTTCTGCCCCAGCTCTTGGCAGGAGGGCAGAACTGGGGAAAATGAGGAAAATTGTCTCTGCCAATACATTAAGACTGGAAATCACAGTCTTCTAGCTGCAGTTTCACAGGCTACATGACCTGACCTCACAGGTCAAGGGGCAGACAAAATTCAACACCATCTGCTATTAGTTAGTTAATACTTAACCCAAAAGTTGGGGTCAGCAGCCTCAATGATCTCCAGCTGTGTTGGAGATAACAGGTTTAGCTTTGGGAAGCACCCAATGCCTGAATAAACCCAGGGGATATCTCCCCTGGGGACATCTGGGATGGTGCTGAGCTGACCCACTATTGCTCTGCTTCACGAAAACCTCCCTATGGCCAACGCATCTCTCTCTAGCCCATCCCAGTTTGGGTGCCCAGTTTCCAGCCTTATAGCTGCAAAACACCTGGGTGTTCAACTGGGTGTTGTGAGGATCTTGTGCTGCTGCCAAAAGCTCACAGCAGCTGCCCAGGGTAATTTTACAAGTCAGGTGTTTGCCTCCGACAGGCAACTCTTCATGTCTTTATGACTAGATATTATGATATTGTTCTTTCATTTGATAACTGCTCCAGAAATGGCTTCCATTTGCAGTAAATCTCTGGCGCTGTCTCTTTTCCCCCCTGTTAAACATGAGATGATAACCTTTGCAGGAGGCTCTGTGCAGGAATCCAGTGAAGCTTTAAGAGGTTGGGGAGGAGGGGAGATGTGGAGGGGAAACGTGGTCAGCACTAGCAAAGTGCCTGGTGGGAAGATGCTTTTGGAGAAACTAATTATACCCTGGAGCACTTGGAAGAACCTAGCCAGCATGCAAGATGAACTGGAAAATGAATATTTAAATGGCTTTTCAAGTTAGTAAGGCTTTGGAAAGCGCTGCTCAATACCTGGAAAATATGCCCGAGACACGAGGAAGGATGAGTCTGAATGTGACTCAACACAAGTATTTGCCTTTATTTCACCACCACCACGGAGCTGAACCTATCCCAGTTAAATAGCTTTGCAGACACCAATTAAAATACTTTGATCCCTCTTCCCAAGACACAGCCAGTTGGGCTTTACCTTTCCCAGCAGTACAGCCCTTGGTTTGCAATAGGCAATGCTGGGCCTTGCCCAGAAACCTGGGTTGGGAGCAGGCAACACCCCAAAGCTGTGAAGGAGCACCCCAAAGACTTTTCTGCAGCTGCTCTTGGGTGATGGTTCCTCTTCCTTATGAGCTATTTTTATACATACCCTATATGTATATAGGCAGCACAAGGAGAGAGAACATCACACCCAACAGCACCAGCTTTGCACTTTTCATCCCTTGTTGCAAGATGGTTTTGGTGGCCCAGAAGTGGAGCCCTGGCCAGGTCTGGCTTATCTGGTGGCTCTGGAGTTGAGCTGAAAGTCATCAGTGAGCTGCAGTGTAACTAAACACATCCCTGCGTGATGCAGCGAGCTGCACAGAGGTCTGCTGACCTCAGGTAACCACACATCTGTGTGCTTCAAAGCAGGTAACTCATTCTGGGTGTGCAATTGCAGGAGGAAGAGGAGGGACTGCAGCTCTGAACATCAGTGCTTTGGTGCCAAGCAGCAGTGCTGTGAGCAGATGTTTCAGCTGGACCACACAGACGAGGTGTAACCCATCATCTTGTGACTGTAAGTCTCCACAAGTGAAGAGGGCCGAGGATGGGGTGGGACTGGTGCTCCAGTGCTACATATGGCCTCCTGCACCACTGGCTGTAGCAGAGCAGCTTCAGCTGGATGTGCAAAGTTCACTGCAGGGTGGTGGTGACTGCTTCAGTTTAATTTGGTGTTGATAGTGGTGTTAAACCAGACTCTGGAGCTCTTTGGGGAATGCGAGGTAGTCGTGGTCCAAGCCACAGCTGAACGGGCTGGGACAGAAATACAGAAGAGCTCTAAGGAGCCCAAAAAAGTGAAACAAGTAACACTTGGACTCAATGATCATAAAGTTCTTTTCCAACCTAAACAATTCTATGATTCTATGAAAAGTCATTGATTGGAGCCCCTAATTTGTGCAGCCCCTGCTGCCTCTCAATCAGAAGGGGAGGTGCAGAAAATATCACAGATGCTCTTCTAATTCCTGGAGTTATGGCCAGAAGATGTTTTCCTATTTCAAATTCAGGTTGCAAAAGAACCTTCTCTAACATGGAGGAAAGGGCTTCTCGCCACCACTTCCCCACCTAAATTACCCCAGTTACACGAGGGCCTTTTCCCTTCACTCTGAAAACAGGATGGAAGATTACAGTGGTTATCTACAGCATGTTTAAGTTCACTTCAGACAATGAGTATTTTGCTGGCTTCCCAAGTTGCAATGAAATCATCATTTACATGCTGCAATTTAAAGCATGTACTCTAGAGGTAAAATCTGTAAGAGCTATAAAGTGTGTGTATGTATCCAGTCATTATTGTTGCTATTTAGTTTCTTATCTATTTTAATAGCTAAAACATTAAAATGGGAAGAGCCAAGTACTGATTATCCACAGATATGCCTAATTTCACATTGCGAAGGTATTTGCTAAAATAACATGTATATAATATAGGTAAATGAATGTTCACGGGAGACTGGAGCTGGAACACAGCAGCAATTCCAGGAGTAATTGTTTCTTCAGGGGAAATATATAAAAAAAACCCCAACCCACCCTAAAGCTTCAAATAAAGCCTTTTGCTATGCTTTTAAAAATAAATGTTAGCAACGCATTTTAATTTCCCATGTGGTTAGATACACCAGCATTATGAGAAATCCCTTATTTATGAAGCTCCTGGATAAATCTGGGCACTGATCCTGGAAACGCCTCTGTCCCTGTCGATTATTTCTTCAGCAGCTCAAAAGTAAAAAGCATTTTGCCTTCATTTTTTTTTTTTTAACCTGGCAGCCCTACGAGGAAGGATGTATGGCATTAATCTCTTATTGTGTGATTGAGTTTATGTGGGAAAAAACAACTAAAAAGTGAGAGAGGGAAGGGTGGTTCATCCCTCCAGCCGCCTGTTGCTGGCCATGGGATGAAACATGGATGCTGGAGGGTTTATTTTTATCTTATCTTCTTTTCTTGCTGGAGGGAGTGAGAGTGTATAAACAAATGTTTTATATGGAAACATATTTGGTCATTGTAACTTTGCAAATCAAAAAAAAGCTGTTGTCTAAAGGGAAGGGTGAACTCTTGTCCTCACAGATATCAGCGCACGCACAAAAATCAGTTTTAGAGGGTGAAGCCTCAAACAGCTTGGATAAGCCAACAACGTGCTTCTAGTTCAGGTGCTAATGGAGTTTTTCATTGAAAAAAGAATCATAGAATTGTCAGTTGGAAGCAACCTTAAAGATCATCTACTTCCAACCCCCCTGCCATGGGCAGGGACACCTCCCACTAGATCAGGTTGCTCTGAGCCCCATCCAGCCTGGCCTTGAAATCTTCCTGGGATGGGGCTTCCACCACCTCTCTGGGCAACCTGTGCCAGTGTCTCACCACCCTCATGGTGAAGAACTTCTTCCTAATGTCTAAACTGAATCTACCCACCTCTAGTTTTGAGCCATTCCCCCTAGTACTACCACTACCCGACATCCTAAAAAGTCCCTCCCCAGCTTTCTTGTAGCCCCCTTAAGATACCGGAAGGTCACAATAAGGTCTCCTCAGAGCCTTCTCTTCTCCAGACTGAACAACCCCAACTCTCTCAGCCTGTCTTCATAGGAGAGGTGCTCCAGCCTCTGACCATCCAAGTGGTCCTTCTTTGGACATATTCCAGCAGAACGTGCCGTTAGTTTGTCTCCACCTTTTCTAAACTTTTACTTGGTGCCAAATCCCCGGTTTTGGCGATGCAGTCTTAAGTCTTTGCTGCTGCCGGGGCCTTGGCTGATCCCTGAGTCCCCAGCCCCTGGGTGGACTGCAGGGACAGGCCCTGACGGGCCCCTCGTGGACCCGCGGTGCCCTCCTGGACAGCGGGGGACTTATTTGGGGGGGAACTCCCCCCGGCGGGCGGGGCTCGCTGCCGGTGTCCTCACGGGCGGCCTGAATTGGCCGGTGTGTGCGGAGCTCCAGC
>VYZX01004599.1:107578-174072 GCA_013401335.1 Brachypteracias leptosomus | reverse complement strand
CTGAGGGGGCCGGGGTGAGGGAGCTGCCGCGGCAAGGGGGGCGAGTCGGGGCGACAGCGACCGTTCCCGGCGGCCTCGCAGGCCGGGCCGTGGCGGCGGTGGGGGAGCCGGAGCGGACAGGCGGCCGGTGGTCCCCAGCCGCCCCGCGGGGCCGCCTCACGTGAGGGAGGGGGCGGAGCGGCCGCACCTGAGCGGCCGCAGCACCGGACGCTACCCGCGCCCGCCGTGAAACTTGGGGAGAGAGAGAACCGAGGGCGTGCGGAGCGGTTCCCACACACAGGCACCCGTGTCACCGGCAAAAAGAGCCCCCTGGAAAACGATGTTTGCCTCATCAAAGTAATTACTTGTGTCCGCAGCCTTTTTGAGAGGTTTCGTTCTTACTTTTTTATTTTTTTCTGAATGTGTGCATCTGCCTTTTGTGCAGAAGCGGGTTGGCTTCGTCGCAGGGCTGGGGAGTGAACCGGCGGTGATAAACCTCTTTAGTGGTCGGGGGGACTTGGGGTGAAACATGAAGTGCGAGAAGCACCGAGCTTGGGAGGTGGCAGCACCAATGCCCCAGAGCAGGATCCCCTCCCGGGGGGCTGGCTGCGGGCCAGCGCTTCCACCTGGGAAAATTCGGAGTTAGGGGAACCTAAAAGTTGGGGTTTGGGGGTGGTTTATTGTATTTAAAATAATGCTTCTTTTAAAGAAGTATTTAAAGAAGTATCAATAAACTTCCTAGAGAATGTAACAATTTAATAATATAGTTAATAATTTACACACAGTTTAGTATAAATACCATCTCCTCTTCCCTACATTGGTTGAACTTCTTTACATACATCTGTCTGAAGACTGGATAGTTTCAGTTAAGGGCCCACACCTTTGTGATTTACTATTTTCCTTTTTGTGAAAGTTCACCGATGGTAGCCTTCAGGTTTATAAATTCATTTGCCTGTACTATTACCTGAGTGGTGGTGCGTTTAAAAACAGGAGGGAGTAGTGGGTTGTTCTTACTTGAAGGGAGAAAAAGTTTGCATTGAAGTTATGGTACTTAAGTGTTCCTAAAATGATGATTACTAACCTACCTAATTAAAACAGCCTGACTGTTTCTCATCTGAACAGTGCTGGTGCAGGGTTTCCACATTGTTAATCTTTATCATACACTTTTTTCAGTTTATAATCTGTATGTCAATCTTTAATCTATGTCCTGGGCTCTTTGATTGTTTTTTGTAGGGAGAGATGATGTTGGGTTATAGGTACATATCACTGTATTTGATGCTACTTCTGTGCTAGAGTCAGGCTCAAAATAGCTTTTATATTAGAGTGAAAGAACTGGTGTCACCAATTCCTAAAGAAAGTACATGCAGGACATCACAATGCAAAGTATCTTGGGTTTAGTGGGTAATTTAACTTTGCAAATCAAATCTCTTAGGGCCTTATTCATTTGAAGTAAATTCATTCTGCAGGATTGCCAAAGTTCAATGTAGAGTGCAGTAGCTTACTTTTTTTTTTTTTTTTGAATCCCACAATAAGTACACTGCAGCTAACTGCACAATAACTTCCCTTGTGCTTCCTCTCCTGTGATCCTCAGCTCTGCCCTGGAGGAAACACCTTTCAGAAGCAATATGGAATTTGTTCAGCTTGACCTTTAAAGCTGAGAAAAAAGATGCAAGTTGCAGGAGCAATTTTTATTATTTGGACACTTGCTTGTTAGAGCTTGTGAGCAAATATTTTTTTTTCTAAAGTTACCAAACAGTTGTTATGCTTATATGCTAGTGTAGGCAGGCTCCATTAAAGCAGAGGTCTGATGATGATAAGCTGTGCATTATGTTGTCAGAAGAAATTTAGGTCTTCACCTGTTGTGTAAACTTGTGCAAATGACACTAGTTTTGCAGCAGAATGCCCAGCATTCACTTTCTCTGATAATTCAAGATAGTTTTCCTGGGATACTCTCTACTACCTCCTCAGACTTTGCCAGCTATTGTTTCGTTTTACACAAGCAAATGTTCAGATATAGAAGCTGGTATGGAAGCCCTGTTTTTGAGGCACTGTATAAATAAATAATAAGCAACAGTTTCTGTCTCAAACAGCTGATAGATGAGGCAAAAGAAGGAAATAAGAGATAGGAATCTTGGAAGGAAAAGATTAAAAGCTTTGTGTGGTGGAAGTTGTCTTCAGTTCTGTTTTCTGCCATAAAGTTCAATTCCAATCCTGTGCCCTAATTACAAAACCACATGATATGTATGTATGTACATCAGAAAACCGATGGGGGGGAAAGCTAAAGTAAAGGGTCGCTCCATTTGAATTTGCAAACTTCCCATTTTCTAGACCTGGCTTGTCTGTTTTCTGATCCTACTGCCTTGAGTTTGGTAGCTCAGCAAGCTAGAGTAGAAGAAAACCAAGCAGGTCCAGTGTCTGGAAAGTATATTTTAAAACACTGGTGAACTGATTGGCGACCTCTGAATGTCTGCTGGCTGTTCAGGATGTGTAGGGTGTAGAATTGTAGGAAACAGATTTGGAAAGCATCTCAAGACACCACCTTGTCCAGCCCTCTTACTTGTGTCCTGAGATTACCTGATAGCCTGAATAAATATTTCACCAGAGGATCATATACCACTTCAGTACAGGGCTGAATGACTTGTTGATAACATCCTCCTGCAACAGGATATTTATGTACCAGGTTACACTCGATATCCACCGTAGCTGCAGTTTCTCCACATCCAAAATGATTTAAAGGAGTCATTTTCTTCAAAATGCTACATTCTCTGGAGTCAGAGTTTTGCTGCCTCCTTTTTTGCTCAAAGCATGCTTGATTGGAAGGGTTTTCTGGGAATATGAAGAGAAAGCCAATCTTCAGTTAGGTAGCATGTTTGCTTGTGACAGGTGTGAGATTTTATATGTAGGCTTGCAATAGTTAATGAAACAAAATCCATTTAAAATCTAATCCCTAATATGCCTCATGGAACTCAGTGGCCTGTCACCTTGCCCACGTAGTGGGGGAGGAAAGTGCAAGCTATGCTCTTTAATGCTGGGGAGGAGCTGAAGCTAGCCCTGTGTTATTTACAATGGAAACACGTGCAGTGGCTTACACTGTCCCTTTCCTGCAGTATTTTCCCTTCCTTTGGAGTCCCTCAGCATGCAGTTCAACACAGAGATGAAAGAAATCTTTGCCCTGTTGGACAGCTTGCTCAGTTTCTGTTGAGAAACATTGTTCAAAGGATATTGCAAGATGTTAGAGTAATATGATGTACTTAAACATGTACAAAGTGCATTCGACTTCTGAGAGTATTACTGAAGACAAAAACCAAATGGTACTATCAGACCAAGGTGATGTTACTCCATGTATACTAAGAAAAAGTAAAGGTTTTCATACTAATCTCCTATTTAGGGATATCCTAACATTGCTAGACAAATATGTCTTAATGCTTAAAAATAGGTTCTGAAACTGACATTTGAGGAGCATGTCAATGTTTGACTTGAAAATTCATTACTGTTAAGTAGCTGCCATTCACTTGAGGAGAAACTGATTGAAATACTAAAGCACAACTGATCTAATAAGCAAGTGTAACTGAAATATTTGCAGCAAAGCAAAGTAAATCTGATTTCCTAAAACAATTGATAAGATAAAAATTTGGCAGCATCTTTATCCCCCCGTGGAACAGCCATTCAAACAGGCTGCATGTGGTAGGAGAGTCTGGAAACAAAGTTAAGGGTGAGTAACAAGATCCACAGCTTCTAATGTGTGGCAAAGGAAGATGAATTCAATACAGTACAGTTTAATGGATGTAATGTTATCCTTGAACTATGTGGATGCAGCTCAGGTTAGCAGCAGTCAGCCTCTTATCTAAAAATGGGAGTTATTAAACAATTGTAAAAACATTGCAACAGTTGTGGCTCCTGAGTTTTGATTGTCACTTTTGAGACGTGAGAGCCCCAAGTTTGAGGATGCATTTCTTATCAAATGCTGGCTTTGCCACTGGACTGACCTGTTCCTCTTGCACTAGCTGGGGCAATCTTCCTCTTTGGCCATTTAAAGTGCAGTGGTAACAAGGAGCTGTACCAGTTTTTCCCCATTTAACTACTGGATAGTTTCAGGTTTGTTGTTCTGCTGTAAACATGAGTGTGCCAAGTCGCTGATCTGCTTTGTGTTTTTAAAACATATGTTCCCTAAACTTCACTAGATGTAAAACTAGAGATAGGCATAGTGTAGTTTTCCCACAACAGATCCTCCTGACATTGACATTGCAACACCTAACCAAGCTTTCCAAAAGTCCCCTCTGTTTTTCTTAACCTTGTTGGAAGTTGCTGGTAGTGCGGCAGTTCCAGGAGATGGAAGCTTGCAGGCCACAGACCAGGTGTGGTGTGGCTCATAGCAATATCCTCTCCCTCTCTTTTGTCCCACAGCTTGCTTGGATGCTGTAGTTTGATGTGAAGAATGTAGGTTATCTGCACATGAAAAATGTGGTCCTTGAATTATATGCCAACATACTCAGCTATAATGCAGTCCCTCTGTGGATACTTGTGGAGTAGTTCCTCTTCTAGCACCATCAGTTCTCACAAGCAAGGACTCACAGAGAAAGCTTCTTCTCTTTATCTCTGTTAGCATTTGCATTTTGCAGACTTACCATGTATAGGGGGACAAAGACATTTGGGAACCACTGATGTAAAGGAGCAGGGCCAGTCGCCTTGCAACCTGCCCTTTATAGAGCCCATATTAATGTATCTATCCAGTTTAAATATAATAGTTTCTGAGCCAAGTTAAAATTAGTATAAAAGTTTGTCTGGATAGGCAAGATCTGTCTGTAAGATAGGAAGTTCTGTCTGTGATCATCTGATGCGATCTCTCCCTTGAAATAGGCAGCATGTGAGTACTAATTGTAGTGGTGGCTTTTCTGAAGTGCACTAAGATCACTAGCTTCTTTCTCACAGGGCACTGAATGATCATTAAATGCTAATGACTTTTGATTACTGTTGACCTCGGTCAATTTAGAATTAGTGACCTAGAGACGAAAACCACTGTATCTCATTACCAATTTCCTGAGCTATCTGATCTTTCCTTTGTAAGTCAGTTTTGGTAAGAGGCATAGTAGAATTAAAGTTGACCTCTGTCTTAGATAAAGGGTTGAATGCTTTCAGGTTTGCAGTATTATGTTTAGAAATAAATTTTAAAAATGGAAGCCACTAAGAAAGAACTTATTTTTTGGCCCCACAGATTGTCAAAAGCAAACCTCAACGTGAAATGAAAGGGACAAGCTAGAATAGTAGTGATGGGGAAGAAATGCATAATTTGTCACTTTTAAATTAGTAGAAAACCAGTTTGTCTCCTGTAACCTTGAATTGCATTCTCATTTTGTAGTTGCAGATTTTCTCATCTCAGAGTTCATTTATAATTCTTGTTTTTACTTTGAACTATCAAGAAGCAAATTAATGTTTATAGAATAAATTGCAAATTCTACTCTGGGATATTTTCTACCTGCAGTTCCCAAACTATGACATTAGGGAATATGTCTCAGCAGGCTGGTAAAATCATATATTTGGTGGTGTAATGAAGCATTTCACATTATTTCTTTCCATATGCGCAGAAGATAATGTTTGTGTGATAATTCACTGTAACAGGATCAAATTTGTTGTTCACTGTGGGGTTTTTTAAACATAAGCCTTTCTTTATATGGTTATGGCTTATATGGACTGTCACTCATGCAGCAAGCATGGTATTGAAATCATAATGAAAATACGAGAGAATTTTAAACTTTTGCTTGCTTGCTTGCTTTGATACACTAGCTGTATTTATTTTGATCCAGCTGGGAACAAATCCTTTAAAGAAAAACTCAGCAGTGTAGAGGATTCTTTTGTGTTTTGTTGTGTTTGGGTCATAAATACAAAATTACCGAAACTCTCACTGGGGTTAAATTGCAAAGTTTAAGCAGCTAAGCAAGGAAGGGACTGGAAAAAATGGCAGCGGGAGATGTTGCACTTGGGGTAGGAACAAGAGCCAAGTGAAATTCACTCAAGAGCAAAGTGGATGTTTATTTGCAAGTAAACATAGGGCTAAATGTAAATATGTTTTGGGTTGTTTTGGTTACTTTGTATCAAAAAAGATATTGCTGGAAGAAAAAACAAAAAACAATGCAGATACAGAAAGGATATATTAAAAACCTTAAGGCTGCTTTGCTTGAGACCAAAAAGAAATGCCATGCAGAGACAAAGCCTATACGCTGACAAATAATACAAGAATGAAAGTCAAAGCACCTGAATACTCATTCTTTACGCTTCTATCTTATGGAAGTTTGAATTTACCTGTTGACTGGGCTGCTCAGGGCTTTCTGCTTATGTTTTCTTTAAAGCATTAAGGGCATAATATTATTGCATAATATTAAGCAGAGTCTTTAAATCCTCATACTTTAAACACAAAGCAGTTAAGAAGAATATTTGCCAATGAGTATGTTGCTACTGTAGCATAAGACTTATAGCAAAATACAATTTAGGTATTTTAGACTTTGGTTTGTAGCTTCTGGTGTTGGTTCAAGATGCAGTTCTACTCTGATACTTTCCTACTCTTTCTTAGCTCTTGGCTCTTCCGGGAAAGAAACATTCTCTATTTTTTTTTCCTTATATTTCATCTTCTCTGAGAGTCTTTACAGTTTTGCTGATCTTTCCTCCTGCTTTTAGCTTACTTTTTTGTTTTTCTCCCATAGAAGACCTTACTGAGTGAGACTTCAGGGCCAGCTTTTCCATGTAAATCACAGAAAAATGTGTGCAATCTTGGTTACTTTCAGTGCTGTCAATCAGAAACTTATGAGAGAGGAGGTTGGAAGATTTTTTTCAACTGTACTGCAGTTTTTACTTAGGGAAATCAAGAGTAGAGCTATGAGTCCCCTTTTCAAATGAGTGTTTTTATAAACAGAAGAGTTGGAATGGTGATAGGGGAGGATTCTTCCAAGTGACCAAATAATTCATAGATAGGTAAACAGAATTAAGCTCCTCAGCTGTGTGGGTTTGGTTTATTGAGGTTTTTTGTTTATTTGTTTTTTGAACTTGTGCATTCCATTTTGAAATGACTGCTTAAAGTCAACTTAGATTCAATGAACATGATCAGCAGACAGGTAGCTTTGTTAGGCAGTAACATTGTGTGTTTATTTTGGTTAATCAAGTTGTAGCGTCGCAAAATTGTTTTCTTGTAAAGGGAAATTCAGAATTTAAACAAAGAATGTTAATAATGCATAGGCATAATAAGTGCCAAGGGAGAGACTTGGCAACTGTACAAAACAGACATATATGCATTTTCTCATTGCCTACTTGAAATTCATTCCTTTATTTATGATCTGGTTGTCACAGACAATTGAGAACTTTGTTTTTTATAAAATTGTTCAGTCCATGTTGCTACATAAAGGAACTGTAAATGAGAGATACAGAGAAACACAACTTAGTAGAAGAAATAAAAAAATAGAAAAATTTGGATCTACTTGCTCTTGCAGCAGGAGAGACTGATATAATATGAGGAAGAGTGCTCCCATCAACCCTGGGAATTAAATGGTTTCTCAATTGGAAGGTACCTTTAGAATGGCATAATTACAGTAGTGCCATGCTATTAAAAGTTGTACCAAGAGCTGGGCTATAATATGACTCTTGTGCCACCTCTCACAATGGTGCCATGGTATATTATGGTCTTAAGGGATAAATGAAACTGGAATCACAGGTATGTTGCCCACATTTGGATTTGAACAGCAAAATTGATGTTTCAGTTGTTCACAATATTTAGTCAGGAGTTTGTAACTTGCTTTTGGTAATTTTGAAAGGGATATGTACCTTGATGTGTAGTATCTCAACCTCAGAATATAGTCCTCTGCTTAATTCTTCACCGTTGGCATCTTGGATTTTCATTAGGCCAGTGTTAGGCTTTAAGCGTGGAATTTCCTACACCCTTTAAAAATGTTTCTGGTTTGACTACTTTGCTTATAAAATAAAGATTAATTTGCCTTTGAGGAACTGTATTTCCTTTTTTTCTGAGTTGTATATACCCAGGTTGGTTCTGTTAATATATAATTAGTGAAGAAAAATGAGAATTGGTGAAGAAGATTAGGAACACATTGTAATAAGCTTTCAGAAACGGATAAAACGATGAGAGAAGGTTGATTTCCTTGGTCCTCTTGCTGGAGACAGATTGATTTGAACTTGGGATTTTGACTAGTCTTTCAACAGGCAGTAGTTCCTAGGTTGCTTTTACTGACTTCTAATGTATTGATTTGTAAATTCATTAACGGTAAGTGTATAGTAAAAGAAGAAAACTATGCTGTAAAAATGGAAATTGCTGCCAAAATGAAAAGAATAGTGAGTGCAACTAGCACTAATTCTTTGGGTTCTTTCCCATTTCACATGCATCTAATGACTGGTTTGGACTTAGTTTCTGAGCTGAAGTGTGTGGAAGGTGGTATAAAGCCTGTAACAGGTTTGTGTTTTTTCATATGAGCTTTTGGAATCTGTTGTGGAATCGACACTATTTTCCAGTTAGAGCAGACCAGATTTTAGTGGGTAGATTGAGAACAAGCAAAGATGGCAGTTAGGCTTTTTATGTACAGAGGTGGATTTTTATCCTGTCATGCAGATACTTCTTGTCTACTGAGAGTCTGTCTGACTTCTGGATTCAGGCAGAACATGCTTCAGCTGCAGCTTCTCCCTCCTTCCCTTTCCCAAGAAAGCACAACATTCTATATATGTTTTACAGAAGTCAGAGGTATAGTGGACTTCTACAGGTTTACATTTACAATCTGCCTTTTCCAGACTGAGTTGACTGGTCAGTCTGTCATTCTTTCTCTTCTGTAGCCTCCCAGTGACCTTATCTGGTGTGTGTATAATCTTTGGATTTGTACTAGTACACAATTTGAAAAAAAAGTATGAGGATGTTATTTTTATATACTTTGGTAGCCCATAAAACGGACTTATGGAATGAAAACCAGATCTCATATGAATCTTCTAACCCCTCCTATCTTTTGTCTTCTGCCAATTGCAGTGATGAGAACCAGATTTTCTGAAGAGTGCGTGGTTTTTCTTTATCTTTAAGAATTATTTTTTTTAAATTTCTTCTTTTTGAAATGTCTGTCCTATGCAGTGGCAAAAGGGTTATTTTTGTAATGAGAAGGGCTTGAAATTTACATAAGGAGGTGAAAAAAATATACACAAACCTAACAGACTCAGATTTTGTGCTGAGATACCTGCTGTGTCCCTGTTATAAACTCTCAGTTCTGAGCAGCTATAAACATCCCATCTGTGGGATGAGTTTCTTCTCCTTTACCCTTTCTTTTACCTCTCTACAGTTCAATATGGCTTAGGTTGTTACTTTCCCTTCCAAATCAATCTGCTTCAGATAAAAAAGGAAAAAAGAAGCAGGGAGGAGAAGTGAAGGAAAAGTATGCTAGAAATTCTTTGAAAATTACATAACCTGCCTCTCAATGTATTTAGAAATGTCTCTCTGCCTTTCAGCCCCACCACGCATAACCCACCATCTTCAAAATTACCAGTGAAGGAGGTTTTGCACTAAGACATTGGGTTGTGTAACGTAGCAGCCGAGGCATGGACGTGTATCCTTCTGCTTTCCCCTTCGGTGAGCAGTGAGTTCAGAGAGGACAGATGTGTGTCTGGCAATGGTTTCATCTCAAACCACTGCAGCAAAGTCCCTAGATGGCCAACCGCCAGGGTGTTTAGCTAGTGCTTTGTATGGAGTGTCTCCCAAGGGGACCTGATCATCTTGGAAATAACCTGCACAGTTTCAGGTTTAAAGACATTCTGAGACCACGTTACAAAGCTGTAGCTGTGATTCAAGCAATTGTGATGGTGTTTGAATAAATAGCGTGAGTAATGTTTCTGTGCTTCTGTTTAAGTCCACGGCAGATTTCTGTCAGAGATTTCAGCAAGGTCAGCCATTTTTCCACCAACCTTTGAGCACTTTAATTTCACTGTTGTACTCTTGTCCAGCGAAGCTAATTAAGGCTAAAAGTGGATAAACTTACTTTGAAAGCAAAGAGGATTGTTTTTTCTTTAAAACTGGAAAAAAAGTATGAAATCTCAGTATTTTCAAGTATGACATGTTAATACCTAATGCTGTTCTATCTCCCTGCTTTTGTTTTTAAGTGGTTATGCGTGCTTGCTTGGGTGTTCTTATACACTTGACGCTTTATACGCTTGATTAAGGAAATCTGATCTAAATTTAAGTTCTAAATAAGCTAATGATGGAAAATTAGTCTTCTTTCCTATTTAAATGGTTTGGTTGGCATAGCTTATATCCTGTTTATTTCAAAAAGTCTCTGTGAATGAAATCAGAGTGTGTTTGCATCTGAAGGAGTGATTTCTGACCGAGACTCTAAATCATTCAGACTTTTTCATTTAATGCTTTGAAATATTGATTAAATATATTCAGTCTGGTTCACTTTAATCTGGTTGCACATCTAGGAGGTTTCTTCTGATGTGGTGCAGCCATGTCTGGTGTAAGCTGGCTTAATTAGCAGTGCTTAGTGATTTGGGACCCCTGTCAAAGGCTATTACATTATCTAGAAACATAAGGAGTTAAAGCTAAAGCTGTGACCTCATCTCTATTCATGTTACACTGGAGTAGAAGCGGTGCTGAAGGGGATTGTTTAACTGCAGCGCCGTCTTTGCTGCTGCTAGTTGATTGCTTTAATTTGGTTCTGATATCTGTGGCTGAACAACTGTTAAAGTAGGGATTTGTGGGAATACTGGAGACAAATGAAGTCATGCTAATATCCACTGCATGGGGAAATAGCTCCCACGGAAATCTTTAGACTCACATACGTCTTTCCACCTGGTTTCAACTTTTTATTGCTTCCCCTGTGAAAATTCAAGCAGCGTCAAGGAGAGCTAAAGCACACTTGCTTCTGGCCAGTCCTGCGCTTACGCAACTGTGTGTGAGCCATTTATTGCTTTATTACTTAGCATGAAACGAGGAGTGCAACTGCTGTCGCTTTAATGTCAGAGCGGCGTACGTTACAATAGGTGTCACTGTGCGGCTGGGTCCAATCGTTATCGGTGACTTCAGCTATTGGCTCCGCACGCTGACTGACTCCATCTGCAGGGCTGCAAGACCTACTCTGTTCCCATCCCTTCAACGCACAAGTTCAGCTTGCCGGGCGGACTGGCACCGCTCCCCTGCGCGCCTGCCTGGCCCCCCTCAGAAAGCCGGCGCTGCAGCCGCGCGCGTGCCCTCCTCGCACGCTGTGCTGCTTTCAAACCATTCCTGATCAGGAGAGCTGGGAAGAAATAAAGCTGGCAGGAATAATGGGGATGTATTTAACAATTCAAGTACTGGATCAAACTTAAAGCCAGTTTTTTTTTTTGCTCGGTGCGCTGGAAAGGTCACCTTGTCTTGCTGGAAAAGAAGCAAACTCTCAGCTCTGCTGCTCCCTAACAGCTTCCATGTGCATTTCTTAATGTTCCTGACTAGTTAGGCTACCTAGCTTTACAGACAAGTACACTCATGGTAGATGAGAAAGGAAAGAACATGAAATGTCTCACCTTCTTCTTGATGCTTCCAGAGACGGTCAAGAACAGGTCCAAGAAGAACTCTAAGAAGGGAAATAGCAGCAGCAGTAGCAGCAGCAAATTGCCTCCAGTTTGCTATGAGATCATTACCTTGAAGACCAAAAAGAAGAAGAAGATGGCTGCTGATATTTTTCCCCGAAAGAAACCAGCCAACACTAATACAACTGCTGTCCAGCAGTACCACCAGCAAAATCTCAATAACAACAACACTATTCCAGCACCTAACTGGCAAGGACTTTATCCAACCATCAGAGAGAGGTAAGTTCAGGGCAGTTTATTTTTGCTTTTTACATGAAGTGGTGAAAAGTAGCAAAATATTTGTAATGCGTATGTTTGGTTATTCATTTATTTGCTGAAGAACACACATCTCTTTTTTTTCTGTGTGTATGAAATGAGTATTTTGGCCATGGAAAATATTTTAATATCTCTTTTCCAGACAGTGCAGCTGTTTGTCTTGAGTGAATAAAAATGTTGCTGGAAGCTGCAGCATATCCATAAAGATTTTCCTTTAGACCTTAGCAGGAATTTTCAGTGATACATGCTCTTGACTTTGATTTCAACTTTTTAAGAAGTTCTCACAAGTTTGGGTTGGTTTTGGTTTTGTTTTTTTTCTTGCACACACACTCCCCCCTTCCTCCTCCCATCTCTGCCTACTTTTTTCTTTGCTACATTTGCGTGATGATATGTAAAGTAGCTTAAAACAGTGTGACCTGTTTCTCTTTACTAACATGCAACTTTAAGTTGTTAAATTTAATTTCTTGGGTCTGGGGCAAACACAGAATTGCTGGGCACCATAAATTAACACGCTGCTCTGTTTGTGTAGAAATGCAGTGATGTTCAACAATGACTTGATGGCAGATGTTCATTTTGTGGTCGGGCCACCAGGTGGGACCCAGCGGCTGCCAGGACACAAAGTAAGCAACAGCTGCACTCTCAGCTCGGGCAGGGAGAGCCTGAGAGAGCTCCCACGGTTACGTGGGACCTAGCGTGGGAGGCTCGGCTCTTCTGAGACAGGCAAAATTCTGCATTTTCAAAGGCTACATGCACTGGAATAGTCTGTTCCTTGCTTTTCTTTGTGTTTTCAGTTAAATAGTACACTTGTGCTAAGGCAGTCATTGTAAAGTTAGGAGTACTGTTTTGTGCTGCTGATTAATACTACTCTTGAGGTTTTCTAGAAATAGTTAACTTCTGTGGTGGATATGAGCATTTTCCAGTAGCTAATGCATATATGCCCATGAGAATAAAATGGAGGGAAAATACGTAATCTTAACTTTGACTTCATTTCTTACTGAAGTCTGTCTATAGAGCCTGTCAGTGAAGCCCAGCGTGCTCGGAGTGGCTCTCCCACATTGTTTTTGTTGGCAGTGCTTTCAGTTTAAAGCATGAAATAAGATTTCCCTTTCTCAACAGTATGTCCTGGCTGTTGGGAGCTCTGTATTCCACGCGATGTTTTATGGAGAGCTTGCTGAGGACAAAGATGAAATCCGTATCCCAGATGTTGAGCCTGCTGCTTTCCTCGCAATGCTGAAGTAAGCATCATTCATCTGCTGGTTGTGTTTTCCTTTATGATGTACATATGCATTGGTAATGTCATAGTTAAAGTATTAGACTTGCATATAAACAGAAATCAAGTAGTTGCTTAAAATATTCCTCTTTTTGTGTTTCAAGTATTTTAAACTTTTACCTCATTTTGCTCTCCCCCTTTGCTTCCAGGCACGCATATATTAGACTAATGTAGGCAGTTATAAATAATGACTTTGGCAGGGGATCTTTGGGCACATTGTATACTGTAATGCCTATTGATCTGATTTGTCACTACATATGTTACACAAAGGAATGGAGTTACTAAAAAGAGTTGTCAGCCTTAACAAAAAAAACCCCCTGTTCTACTTTGCAAGCATAACAAACAGTTAAAAACCTCTCCCAAAAAGTCCCCAAACCCCAGAATTGCTGGGTTTGTATATTGACATCGTTCCAGCTCTTCTATAGATGTGCTGTATGCAGGTCTTTTCTTAGAAAAATGACCCTAAGTTATTGAATATAGCCTCTGAAAATTAAATTTCTCCTCATCTATCATATTGATGCATTTAGAACGTGATAAAAAGGCTGTTTACATGAATGGGGTTTTTATTCTAACAGGGGAAAAACAGTCAGTTTACATGATCATTATTTTTCTTCTTGCAAACTGCAGAAGAAACATTATCTTCTCTGAAATGAGCGTAATGAAGCAGCTTCCCTGCTGAATTGTCCTTGACCATATCTATAAACTCTGCTTATTAAAGAGAAATGCCCTACTGCAGAAATTCTATGGCTTTGAGGGTTTTTTCCCTTCAGTTTTAGTAATTGCCATTGCTTTCTGATAAAAAACATACATTACTATCTGATAGTGATCCTTTTAATGTGCTGCCGGTTTTCTGCATGTAATGGTGTAATCACTAGCTAGCAATTCAAGGATTGTTTTGACTAGCTTGTGGTTACAGGATGGTTTCTTTTCTTCTTTTGCTTTTCATTGGCACTGTAGATGAACATTCAAAGTTGCGTATAGAGTTTGTTGCGTAGTGTCCTTACAGGTTATCATGAACATCAGAAATGTTTTGTGCAAATAGCAATAATTGTCGGGAAAAGCTGAAGTCACACAAATATTCTACAGACCTGGAATATAAAGTTAAGATGACATTATGTAGGAACGTGTGTTACGGATCCCTGCTTTGGGCCTTTCTGGTTTTGCAGATGTTTTCTGCAGAGCTTACACTTGCACTTTGCTTTCATATAGAATTGTACAAGGCACAAATACTTGGATTACTTGGATTCCCCTGGCCCCCCTTTCTTTTTGAACAGCAAATCTATTTCACTGTGGCTAAACATGATTTGCTATATAAAAACTGAGTGTTTTCTGAATTTATCATTAAGAAATGTGTTCAGAGAGCAAACCTAGAAAAGAGAGTATCAATACTGACATCTAGGTCTTGGTATATTATTTAGCCCATGGCAGTTTAGAAAACTATCTTAGAGAGAACGACCAGAACCATGGAATTCTTCATCTTCTCAGCTTCCATTTAAAAAACCAGAAGACCACAAGAAGTTTGTTGTCTGTGTGGATGTTGAGCTAACATTGCCAGTACTGACTTCCACCAATGCAGCGTGTCTGGATCTGCAGAGTGCTCCTGTGTACAAACGCCAGGGGTGTCTGCAGCCGTGATAGTGCAGGGAAGGGAAAGGGATATTGCTCAGCAGTGCAGCATTCCCTTCATCGCAGGATCCAGGGCATGAGCTGCACTGGGTGGAGCTTGAGGACAGCCATGGTCCCCTTCACTCCTCTCCCCCTGGGAAATCATCCCCATGGGTGTTCTGTGCAACTGCTGTGAGCAGTAGATGGCTCATGATACTGTCTCTACAAAAGGAAAAGACTTTTACCTATCCCAAAGCAACCTCCTCCTTCGTATGCTGCTTTCTGCAGTCATGAGGGATGGGATGCATCATAACCTTTGTCAGAAAATACATTGTTTGGTTTTGTGGTTTTTGGGGGATTTGGCTTTTGTTCGTTTGGGGTTTTTTGTGTTGTCTTTTCCCTCCACAGTGATTTCTTATAGCATAAATATTTTTTGTCTTTTACAACATAGTGGGCATTCTGACAACAAATATCAGAGGAGGAATTGCCAGATGTAACTGGAAATAATACCTCGACTGATAGTTACTAATTTTTCTCCCAGTAGAATTGGTTTGGCTGTTTCCTACAGTTTTAAAATAGGGTTAAAATCATAGTCTAGCTGACAAACTGAATTGGTGTCTTTAATGTATTATAACTTATCTTAATCTTGACTGTTCAAGTTAGAGCCATGATCTCATCCCAGGATGAATGCGTTACCAAACCATCAAACCCTGTGGTCTAGCAGAATCCTCTACTTAAGAACAGGGTGAAACTGGAATATCAGTAATTGCAGACCAGAGCTGAGGTGCACTGGCAGAGTGAGAAGTGTGGAATATTGCTGACAGTCAATCTGTGCTGTGTCTGTTGTAAATCAGTGATACTAGTTCTTCACTTTCATGAATATTAAGCTAAAAACTTCTGTACTCTTTCAATTTAAAACAGATGTCATCGTTCTCTGTTATACTAGTAGGCAAAGAGAAGCAATAGAAGGGAGGAAAGAGTTGGGGAGCAATGAGGAGAATCATAAAAATGAATAAATTGATACATTGAAAATTTTTGGACAATAAAGGATCTAAGCCTGTAACCAGTTACTTATAGGTGTGCTCTTTGTTGTTACAAATAGCCCATCTGAAACCAAGTCATAAAGGTAAAGAAAAAAAGGTTTGAATCTGTGGAAATACTCTTTTTCCTTGCAACCTCTTAGATTTTATTATATTGCTTGAGCAGTATCAGCTCTGAGCATGTTTTCTAAGTGTGGCTTGGAGGATAGTAGCCTACATCTGCAAGATGTTTACAACTGTTATGTGATCAGTGTAGATCAGATACTTTATAAGGACATCTGTTCTGCAAAACATTCATTGTGTTGGGAAACCTGCTAACTAGAAAATTTTAATTAGTACAGGGTCGTGTACATCTTCAGCTTTACTGGAGGAAGACGTTTTTATCAACCATAACCATCAAGACTTGCTGATCCTTATGAAGAGTAAAATTGCATTTGGCATGGTTTTAGCACATTGCATTCACCAGCTGCAAATGGAGCCCTGAAGCATGAGATATTAAAAAGAACAAACTGTACAATGCTTCATTTCTCTGAGCAGTGAATCCCAGCAGTTTAGTCACATAAATAGAATTTCACCTTCATCTCTTCCACTACAGTAGCATAGCAGTAAAGCTTTTTTCCTCTTTATGCAATGAGACTGAGAAAAAACACTGTGATAATGGAGCTAGAATGTTGTAAGCATTAAGAAAACTGAAAATTAGAATTCCGTGCCTTTTCCTTAATGCTTCATCACCCTGGTTAGGGCTTTGTTTGTTTTTTAAAAAACCCTAACCCAGTAGTTATGAAAATGGATGGCACCTGATATACTTTGATAGCATTTCTTTTCTTAGACTACCTAGTTATTCCCAATAAATTTATTTTAATTCCTGCATTTATATATATATACCTCATTAAATCACCTTTCACCATCACAGGACATCCAGTCCAAGTACTCTTTGTAACACGTGTTCCAGACTGTTGTGTTAGCCAGGTAAGGTAGCCCTTCAGGAGCTACCGCCTGGGGCAGATAGCCTCTCATTACCCAGAGCATGAGTGGAAGGAACATGGAGCTAGAGGGGCCATCGTTTGTAAAAGTAACCATTGTCTACATAGCAGGTACCCCAAATGTCAAGTTTTATTCTCCTTACATTTAAGCCTATTCTATTCCATGGTCTTGGGTGAACGATAATTCGATTTGTACTTTCTTTCTGGATTTAATCAATGTTCCCCAAAAGCACTGCTTAGTTTTACTGTGGAGCCATTTAAATATTCTTTGTTTATGATTCTCAGATGATGTTGACAGATCACATTTTTGCGTTAAGCAGCGGTGTTACATGCATGTGTTTTATTTCAGATACATATACTGTGATGAAATTGATTTGGCTGCAGATACCGTCCTGGCCACGCTTTATGCTGCCAAGAAGTACATCGTCCCTCATCTGGCCCGCGCCTGCGTCAACTTCCTAGAGACAAGTCTAAGTGCAAAGAACGCCTGCGTGCTGCTTTCCCAGAGCTGCTTATTCGAGGAACCTGACCTGACCCAGCGCTGTTGGGAAGTGATTGATGCTCAAGCTGAGCTAGCTTTGAAGTCTGAGGGATTCTGTGACATTGATTTTCAGACCCTTGAAAGCATCCTCCGAAGGGAGACTCTGAACACCAAAGAAATTGTTGTTTTTGAAGCAGCTCTGAACTGGGCCGAGGTGGAGTGTCAGCGACAAGAGCTGACGGCCACCATAGAGAACAAGCGCAAGGTCCTCGGGAAGGCTCTGTACTTGATACGCATCCCCACCATGGCGCTCGACGACTTCGCCAACGGCGCTGCTCAGTCTGGGATTCTGACTCTCAATGAAACCAACGACATCTTCCTCTGGTACACGGCTGCCAAAAAGCCAGAGTTACAGTTTGTGAGCAAGCCCCGGAAAGGCCTTGTTCCTCAGCGATGCCACCGTTTCCAGTCCTGCGCTTACCGCAGCAACCAGTGGCGCTACAGGGGCCGGTGTGACAGCATCCAGTTTGCTGTCGATAAGAGAGTGTTTATTGCTGGCTTTGGGCTGTACGGCTCCAGCTGTGGGTCAGCAGAGTACAGTGCCAAGATTGAACTCAAGCGACAAGGAGTTATCCTAGGCCAGAACTTGAGTAAATACTTCTCAGATGGTTCTAGTAACACTTTTCCCGTGTGGTTTGAATATCCAGTGCAGATTGAGCCTGACACCTTTTACACAGCTAGCGTGATTCTGGATGGTAACGAACTCAGCTATTTTGGACAAGAAGGAATGACAGAAGTTCAGTGTGGGAAGGTGACTGTTCAGTTCCAGTGCTCTTCGGACAGTACAAATGGCACTGGGGTACAGGGAGGGCAAATTCCTGAACTCATATTTTATGCTTGAATTAAAAGTGTGTGGAGACGAAGCATTTTACTATGAAAAACCTGTCTGGTTCAGGCCTACTGACACTTAGCTTATCTGCAGATGTGTGATCAGTACAGGTAATATGTAACTAAACGCTGTGGGCAAGTTACTGGCTTGTTATACTTGTAGCATTGTTGGTGATAAAGTTTAAGGGTAATATTTAAACTGGAAGCTCTTAAAAGGAGGCAAATTTTAAAGGCTGTTTAAGAGAGGTGCCTATTTGCTGGTGATGCTGACCCTTACTCTCATGCACCCATGGATCACCAGAGGATGTCCCCCTCTTATATTTCACTAACCATCGTCTTCATTGATCCATTTTCTATTTCTCCATTTCCTGCTTCCTGCCTGTAATTATATGGGTAGGTAGAGGTAGAAAATGAGGAGCCTTGTAGCCAGCAAGAGCCACTTGCTCTTCAGACTGAAGAGATTCCGATAAACTGAGCTGCTTTTGATCATGAGAGCTAAAAGAAGTGCTTCAATTGTAAGCAGAAAAAGCATAGGTTTAAACTTTCATCCTGTGAGATTCTCCTGCAGCCAACTGTTTTTGGGATGGCAGCAGGGGAAGATGGAGAGAAGCAGGCAGCTTCAGGAAGCTGCACAGCATACCAACCATGTCTACAGCACATGGACATTTTTACTGTGAGGGGGGGATGTGGGCTTGGCAAGTTACCCTCAGAGTTCATTTTCTGGAATCCCACCTAGAAGTCAAGGAAGTACTTGCGCATGTTCAAATTCTATATGCAGCTCTTGAAACTCTACTCCCATGACCTAATTTTTGCTACATTGAAGTTCATTTGCTATTTAAGTGGCTTTTCTTTGAACCCTTGCTAAATATATGGGAAATAATAGCTATCATCTGATGCAGGATAATTTTTTTTGTTTGTTTTGTGTAGGTTTTTGTTTCTTCTTCTTCCTAAACAAGGTAGAGAGAGATTATAGAGGAACAAAAGAATGTACCAGTCATGACGAGATTTCTTCTTTTTATTGCCATAAATTAGCAGTGGAAATTTAGACAAAGGTAAGAAGATTCCCAGCTGTGGTCATATTACACTTACTGTGTATCATCAGATAACTGAGAAGGAGGAGGAGTAAGTCTTCTCTATTGTGTTAATACTGGATCTCTTGTAACTGCTTATGGCTACACATCAGCCAGAGGATTATGTGGTGCAGAACTTCTTGTCTGATATTTTTTGGGGGGGAGAGGGGTGGTTCTTGAAACTTCCTGTCACATGTCTGTATCTTTTTCGAAAAGTAATAAGGATCATGACTCCTTTATCAGGGAAGAAAACCAGTATAAAGAAGAAATACAGGTACTATTTAAGCATAATTCTTCACCATTGCATTGGGACAGTTGCTTCTCAGAGGAACACTACCTATTGTAAAGCATCTCATTCTTACATCATCTCTGAAGTGGGTTCTATTTGTTGTGTATGTTTTAACTAAATGAGAGGACCAAATAATTCTTTAGACAGACTGATGATTAATGCTATAGTATATCAATGTATTAATGCAGCATAACACTAAATTCACTTGTCAGTTTTGTAATAAAAATGTTTTTCTCATATGATTTCTTACCAGTTTAATACTATTACTCTTAAGTGTTTCTTGACGGTTGGAATCCTGGCCCCTGGCCATCACAAAGTGCCAGTACATCTTTGCAGTGTCCAAAATACCATCTGAAGTAAGGAAAACTGGAGCTTAGACGTCAAAACACTTTATGGCCAAAGCTCAGATCTTCTCTCTAGGTAATAAAAGGAGAGCCAGGTAAAAAACAGCCCTGCAAGATCTATGCTTTTCACCCATCTTGATGTTTAATGTTTTATATACATACATACATACATACATGTGTGTGTGTGTGTAAGCAATGTTCTTTCTGAAATGTAAATGCCCTCAAAATATATAGAAAAATGTTTTGGTTTTTTGTAACAGATGTACATAATCCAGGCTGTTAGTGAAATCTAAACAGAATGCTCCATGGAAAACTCCCAGAGAGATTTTAAAAAGCCTCCAGTTAATTATATTTAGATCCACAGCCTAAAATAGACAAGTGTAATTGTATGGACTGGAGGCGGAGTTGCTGAAGAGACTGCAAAAGGACTCTTACGATTGTGATGAGGTAATGGTCATCTACTTTAGCCAACATCTGAGCATCACTTTCATTTATTCAAATACATTTGAAAGCAGAGAAAGACACTAATCAGCTGATTAAGTTCTCTTACAGCAAGTGGTTGATGTAGATGTAATTACTCTGAGTGATGATCAGATTGACAAGCTGCTTGCAGTAGCAAGCTGCATTCTGAGTTGTTGGGAAAAAATCAGGTGCTTCAGTTGGTGGGACAAATTGGAGAGTACTGCACTGGGCTTGGATTCTCAATTTATTTTTTTGTTTTACTTTTCTGCAATTAAAGGTGAGGTATCTATTATGTTCATTGACTGGAACAGAAGTTAGGAGGTCAGAATACCATGTAGGTATAATATGTAGAAAATGAGCTGCTATTTATTATTTTTATTCGCTACTTTTCTGAAATCTTTTTGACGAAATAGGATGAAAGCAACCCCTAGCTTAATTCCTCTGAGTCCACTCCAGGTTTTAGGAGCTGGTGCACGTAAATGTTTTCAATGTGGATGAATAAACATAAGCACCACAAAACACCTTTTGATGCTCACAGCCTGACTTGATTCTGAGCACTGCTTGATGCTAACGAGTACTGGTGTGTAGGAAGGTGGCTAGAACCAGTCACCTCAGGACATCGAGGCACTTAAATAGGTGTCTAAATGTGGATTCGGTTGGTTTGGCAGTAGCATCCAAGCTTGAATGCATTGATTGACATTTTGCAAGCATCAGCCATACCAATCTGGAATGTAAGCATGGTATCAACAGAGATCCTTCCATAGAGTCTATCTTAAACTGGCCATCTTTGCTACTTGTATGTTTGATTTTCCTGGCGAGGGGAATTTGTGATAAGAGAGTATAATGTAATATACTTTCTGCATATCGAAACTAGTATTTAAGTAAACATTTTGATTTCTACATACTTATTGCACTGAACTGTTTTGGGATTATTTTTTTATTTGTGGTGATAAACTCAGCTAACTTCAGGTCCCAGCAGCCGTTTGTGCTGGAGCAGTGTTTGACCTTAGCAGGCTTACAGCATTATTTATAAAGGACAGATATATATATATATAAATATGAAGTACCTCATGTTGAATGTTATTGTACTGTATCTTTAATGTCACAGTGCAGATCTTGTTGGACTCATGAATGTGTATAATCGCGTTAAACATACATACAAATAAAAGTGGTTCTTAAATGGTTGTTTCCTGCAATATCTCTTAAGCATGAGCTTCATTACCTCGTAGCAATTTCTGTGGTTGTACAGTTGTGCACAGATATTTGTTGAGCTTTTGTATTCAGAGGTCTCTTGATCCCCAAAGAAGTAAAAGTCTAAGGAAAAAACCAAGCAAGAACAATGAAAATGTTAATCAGTTACATTGTGAAAAGGTTGACGATTAAGCTAATGAGTTAGAGTGAATGAATTCATTTATGTGCTTTATGAAAGACCTTGCCTACTAGCATTAATATTTTAATGTTCTATTAATATAATATGGAGATGAAGGGGAAGGGTCTTGTGTTGATTCTAAAAGACAGTTGGCACGGGAAAGGCCGTGGTTTTCAGTCTCTTCTGTATCAGAATAAAGAACATGGTTAGTGCCAAGAGGCTGCTCTCTGCTGAATAGTTAATTATGTAATATTATTCAGAATTCTGACTATTTTTATACTTAACAGTTTTCTTCTAGGAGCTTTGAAACCTCATTTTAAATATTTTTATGGTCAGTGAAGCTGAAGCAATGCTTTCTTGACGTCTCTCTCCAAGACCTTTCAGATTTTACTAGCTAATGATAAGAAATATGCCATAGTGTGATACAGAGACATGGAGATTTAACTGAGGAACTCTTCCTCAGTAAAGCCAGAACCTCGAGACTTCATCCAAAATGTTTACAGGCATGTTTACAGGCATCAAACTTGACAATTTTGGTAAGTTGTTTTTCTAGAATTCTTACTGCAATGCTTGGTACCACACTGCTACATTCTTGATCCAAATTCTCTTATGTGTCCAGTCCTTCTCATTAATTTGGAGCTGGCTTCAGACACAAACTGTCCTATCCCTTGTTCTGTCCTAAGGATGCCAGCTCTTAAATGTGTGAGAGATACTGGTGTGATTTGGTGCAGGAAGGACCACGTTGGCAGCAGCAGTCTAGCTAGGTATGTTAGAGATCGGTGCTGCTAGCAGCCTTAGGTTCTCTGATAAATAGGTAAGAGCTAAGTGGACAAGGTGGATGAAGGATCATCTGTCTCATCCAAAGGGACATTCTCCTCTATTTCTGGCTGAAATCTGACAAAAGTGGTAGAACACTTGCTTTGGAAATTGATGTTAGGTCGAGCTGTGTCGGCCTCTTGTGCTGTGTTCACCGACACAGAGAAGCGCATGTGTATTCACACCAGAAACACGGGAACGTGAAGTGGAAGGAAAACAGTGATAGGATGTTTCTGGATTTGGAAGGAAGAAGACTCCAAGAGCTGAATTCAGTTTTGTCTCACAGGTAAGATCTTGGTTGGTGGAAAAGGACTCTCTGTTCCCACTTAGTTGGACACTCCTCAGGAGCTGACAGCTGCTGCCTCTGACAAAGGCAAGGTCCTATCTAAAATGGGCTCCTCATGAAAGCTCATCTCTCAGGAGTAGGAACTCAAGATTTCTTGGCCTCATAGACAATACTTATTCTACAGCCCAGGACAAGCCTGTACCCCCTTTTAAGAAGCCAACTTGGACTGTTGTAAGTAGGATGGTCATTTTGGACCTCCCAGGCTCAGCGCTCAGTGGAAGCTGAGATCCTGGCACAGGTGAAATGGGGACTGCAGCCCATTGGCAGTATTTGGCCACTGTGAAAAGCAGTGGTTTTTAAGCCAGCCTATTTTGCCATGCTTGCAAACAATCCATGGGAGCAGGAATACCTGCTGGTTTCCTGCAAGCAATGAAAGGAGCTGCTTTCTCACGTCAGTGTGACCATGTTCAAAATAAAATTTAAAAAAGGCTTTTTGGCATGCTGCTCCTTTTCCATGAGTCTGAATTTATTTTCTCCCCAAGACTTCCCCATAAAGTGAGGCCCTGGCCCAATTGTAATCTGTAGGAATTGCCCCAGTGGCCTCAATAAACCCAGGATTTCCATTTGCAGTGTTCAATTTGTATGATTATTTCCAAAACACAACATAAAACTGCCCAAGAAAGGGAAATTAATTTTGAAATCCTGCTGTAATCTGATTATCTAAAATACAGGTAGAAACCTTTCTATTAAATCTTACAAAACTACTCCTCATCAGATTTTATATGCTTGCTTCTAAGCTTTTTCTACTCGTATGCTTTATCTTCAGCAGTGAATCTATAGGCAGAACAGTAAATCTGTATGAGGCTTTATGTGGATTTTTACAGCCTGTGTATGGAATTCATAACACATAAAATACATTGTATGGATAAGGTATTTTTAAGATTAGAAAGCGTGTGTAAATTGCTCGTAGACTGTTCAGCACGAAGGAAAAAACAAGACCAGCTATTTTGCTTGAAGACACTGGTATTTTGAAAGAGCTTCTTAAAGTCTGCTGAGCTTGTTGATAGCATCAGAAATGCATTTATATTAAGCCTTTAATTGTAGCATTTTAAAATTGACTTTTTAATTGTTTTCTATAGACAAAGATAACATAGTTTGGCCTTCAGGGATCCTCCATCCTGGTTCAGAGGGGTTTACATTTGAAGAGATACTAGCAAATGCAATTTTCTAGATCTCATTTTAAAGCTTCACAGTTACATTAAGTGCTGTTTGGGGAGCATCAGCCTTTCAAAAATAGCTGTGGCTGGTTCTAGCCTAACAAAAAACAAGGGCTTGCATCGGGAGATATCTCTGGTGATGATGCTGTGGTTAAGTAAAGAGAAAGGGTTTCTATTTTCCTGAGAGGGAAACACCTTGTGTTGCCTTGTGCTGACCACAACTGCATGCTGAGCGTCATGTCTAACACCTCAGCCATGGAGAATTGGAAGACATAAAATGCAACCAGGGTCCATTGTGTGAAGGCAACAGTGGAAGCTCCCAGGTGCAGGACTGTTGTGAATAAGCTGATCTCAAGAGCTGGTATCCTGTATCATAATGCTCTCAGTGATGGAAGGTTATTGCTGGGCTGCTGCAGCTCTCCTGGGTGTGCTGAATGCTAACCTAGCATGGCAGAGGCAGGCAGGATAATTCTTATATGTGTGTGTTTGTGTCTATATTTCAGTGTTTTCTAGCCTTGCTTTCTTCAGCCAGCTAGGTGTGCTTAAAAGGGCAAATGAGCATTAATTCATTTTTTTTGCAGGGTGTAAGAATGGTGATTCTGCAAAGGTTATTTCATGCTTCTGTCTTTACGAAGTCAACAGTTTCAGTTCAGGGGAGGTGGTGGAGACAGGGCTGACATCTACCTTAAAAGCAAACATGGAAACATCTGCCTACTTCTCTAATGCCTTCTTAGGAAATTGTGACGCAATCAAATAAATTCATAGGGAGCTGGAACTTGGTGTGTCTGGCTTGTTTCTGTAGCAGGACTTTTTATAAATAAAAAAAAGGAACTTTATTTAGCTTAGAAATACTGAATCCTGCAGAACTTCCAGAGCACTTCCAGATGTGAGGCTATTGCCCTTTGGTTGCAGTCTTAAGCTAAAGGTGTGACATGTTCTTTCTTTTCTCCTTACCCACCAGGCCATGCTAGTAGTGATACTTGCATCAGACACCATTAGTGCTTAGGGAGAAGGGATGCTGAGGGAGAGAAATAAAGGTCAGAGATCTGGAATGCAGAGGAAAAGTATCTAATCAGAAATAACAGGTCTCATCAAGCACAGACAATAGACAGTAAACTGACTTCAACTATTCAGGCATTGTGGGAGCCAAGTCAACAGGCATAAGGTAAGAATGACCATGACAACTATTTAAATTCTTTTTAAAAGATGCTTATGCTTGAGACTTTCCTAGACCCTACAAAAGGAGTTGTTTTGCTGCCCTAGAATAAAGCCCATATATAATTTTGCCTTTGTCCTCCATGCTCCATATAGTGGTTTCTTTACAGTTATGTGTTTTTTCTCCTCAGTGTCAGGGCATGAGCAGGCTGGCTGACCTTGCTTAGGAAAACCGTTTGCAAATATAACCTGTAATTGTCATATCAAGCACTCTCCTTCACCCCTCTCACAGTCTTTGTTGGCTAATAATAAGACAGCAAAGACCAGGAGACCCGAGATGCAGCTGGGAGAAGCAGCTTTCCCTGCACCCCCACTGTGTTTCCAAGGCTGGTAGTAACAGGATGCTGTGCTCTCCTACCAAATACTGCTACCAATTTGATGTGAATTAGGCAGGGTTCAACATGGCGTTCTGGTGAATTAGCTGGGGCACATAGGACAGCCTCTGCAAGTTCTGTAATTTCTGTGTCACCTTTCTGCCAGCTGTGGGGGGGACAGATGATCCCAGATCTGGCATAAAGCCCTGCTGATGTTTTGAACAAATAGGAGCTGACAGAGTGAGTTCATACTGGGTCAGCATTTCATGGCATTTCTGAGCCTTAAAAATCACTGAAGTGCAACATAAGATATTTTAAAATTGGGGTTCCTACCAGCTCATGGCAGTCATTTTTGGTCCCATTTTACAAGCACAATGCCCCAACAGAGCAGTCACAGTGGTGATGGGTATCATTAGCTCTGCAGAAACCGGAGCTCTAAAGGTGGGTTGTAGAATGGTCAGTAAAATCAGCTGAAAGATGCTGGGTTGTTCTGATTCCTTCCCAGCATTTTCCAGTAATGCAGTCTGCACTGGCAAGCTTTGTCACTGGTTGAAGGTGTTTTTATGTAATGAAAATGCCAGCAGGGCTGAGAGCAAACACCTACTGTTTCCCACCTAGGAAAGTTGGCATTCAGCACTCCATGTCTGCCTTTCTAAGAAGGAGAGTTTCTTTTCAGCACTGCCAAAAAAGTGAAATTAATGGAACTAGAGCTTGGAATGAAGTGTGAGTGTGACTTGATCCAGGAGGCAGGCTTACAGAAGGAAATATAAAAGTATGCAACACGGGAAGGAACTAGAGCATTAGGTTATAGTAGGACTGATGAATTAATAAGTATAGTCTATCCATAATTTCAATGAGCTGGGACAGACAGGTAGGAGAGAGGAAGATGTGTATGGAAAAGACAATACTTGCATAGTCAGGCCAAGATTAGGACCCTTCAAAGGGGTAAAAAAAAGCCAAGTTAGGGGAACAGAAATCTACCCTTGGTTTCTGCCATTTATCATGCTGCTCAAGTGACTGTGTAGATGAGGTGCTTTTGCTGAGCTCCTGTAGGACACTGTAGTTAGAGAAATTAATTACCTCAGAAGGCCAGAATGTGAGGTCTTTCAAAGGTCATTATCAGAACTGGTTTCTCATCAATACACTACTTGATTGAAGGAAAAGACCCAAAATTGCAGGGCTTTGATTGCTGAGGGGGAAGCTTTTAACCGCTTCCTGCTGTTCTGTCGTTTTATGCTAACCCCAAATGGCCCCATTAAATTGATGTCCTGTTTCCCATTCACTGCCCACAAATCACTCTTCTCCTGTTAATATAGGAAACATTTGCACATGATAAGAATTGAAGTGGCTAAACAATAAATCTTAAAGCCAGTAAAAAACTCAAAAGCATTTCCTAGTGATCAAAGTGTTGGGGTTTTTTTCCCCAGCACTTCATAATATTTAGTTGTGAACTTTATTAAAAAATGCAGAACCTCATGTCTGCCTTAAGAGAATCTTTGCACAGATCCTGTTCCCAAACAATGCAATGTGAGTCGATCAGATTTCTGTGAGATAGCTAATTTCTTGCAGTTAATCAGAAGATGAAGCAAAGGCTGGGAGAGGTGCAGCTGTCCGGGCAGCAGGGTGTCATCACTGTGCTGCTGTGGGTTGGGTCAGCAATGAAAATGGCACAATGGCTCTGTTTTCTCAGGACACCAATCCTATGGGAGAGTCCCTGGAGCCTGGAAGCTCTTTGGGCTGAAGGGGAGCTGACAGCTGAGCCCCAGAAAGGTTTTCCTCACTTTGATGGATGTCTGAACTTACCCAATCTTACAGATTTGTGCATGCATACTCTTCCATCCAGAATTGAATAGTGCCTCGGGTTCTTCCACTGACAGCATTTTCCTAAAGTCCACTTTTGCCGTCAGATTAAACTAAAAGATGCTGACTGTGTGCTGGGGTGATATGTGGTCCCTTTTTATACCTGCTCTGCTGCAGAGTTCCCCTGCAGCAGGGGAAAGTGTAGGTAAGTGGGCAGTGAACCTAAAACAAGACTAAGTAGTGCAGGAATACCCTAATAATGGTCTTCAAGTACTTCAACATAACTGGAGAGGACAGAGAAGCATCTATGTTCATTGTGAGCAAACAAGAAAAAAAATTAACCCTTCTGCTGGCCTTCAAACAATGCTCTTCCCTTCACTCCCCCATATCTGTTTCCCCCACTGCAAAAATGGAAGGGTGACATTGAGCACCTCTGCAAAAAGCTTTGATATCTGCTGATCAAAACTGCTCTATAGGCAGCAGGTATCAGACCAAGCTCAGTAAAGCCCTGCTCTCCTCAGGCAGCCGAGATCCTGGAGCACTCTGATACTGGAAACATTTCCAATATCCTTAAATGTCACTAAACTGAGAAAAGTAGCATTACTGCAAATCGGGATGAAAGGGGCTTCAGATGTAAATCCTTTCTGAAATCTTTGTAATTCTCAACTGCTTTGGTTCCAACAGATCTTCCCATAAAATGAACTGCCAAGGAAAAGGTAAATATAAATGCAAAATATCCCCAAAGCAAACATGTTGCTGGCTTTTAAAACAAGTCCATTTAAATAATGTGAAAATGTATTAAAGAAACGGAATCTATTCCGCTTTATGTTTAAAGATGAATTAATGCAAATATCACAGGTTTATCCTGCGTTACTCCCTTGAGAAGAGTCACTGGGGAAGCAATTTGTTTCTTGTTAGCTAAGACAGGGAGCTTTGAAGTTAGTGAGTTGTCTGTCTCTGTGAGTAGCCCATTTAATCTTGAGATCTAAGTTGGAGCGAGTTGTGTGTCTGAGCATTATTTAAAGCTCTGGCAAGAGGAGGCCTTTGGCATGCCACCAACCAGCAGTATGAGGCACAGTGGAAATGGCACAAAGAATTTCTGGAAGAAATATTTTTATTGCCTATTAACAATGGACATGTAGCCCTGAAGAATGAGTGTCATGAGAAGGGCCTCTATTATGCTTTTTAAAATTACTTTTATTTTAAATTGATTATTACTAGAGTAAGGACTCTCATCAATCGTTTTTTGGTGGTAGCAGGTGAGGATGGTTTCAGTGAGGACTGGTTGCTGGGAAAGCCACCAAAAGTGGCTTTTTTTCCCCAAAGATAGTCATCACATACCCCTGCTCCCTTGGTTGTGCTTATGAAATTGTTTCTGGAGCTACACTGTAACTGGCTTAGGTAAATGACCTACGATTAATTTACTTTTTTTTCATCTCAGAATATTTTTACTGATTTCATGTATAGGACAACCCCATGATCAGTTTGTTGGCACAACTGTGTAGGCAATGTGTTGTGACTGGTTAGGTGATGGAAACAGGTACAGGTTGTTTCCCTGCACAGAAAATTTTAAAAGCAGTTCTCCAAAACTCTAGAGCCATCAAACTCATCACAAACTCTTCCTTCATCCCAGAGCTGTTTTTCAGAAGCTGATTTTTCTACTCTTTAATTACAAATCAGACCCTCAGCTACCAATCAGCACAACTCCATTGAGCTGGTAGACACGAGCTCTACAGTGTCAGCTTTTAGCCTGAAGATACCAGCCTTGAGGTATCAGCTGCAAAGAAAATGTCTGCAGTGTGAACAGCCTATAAAGTGATTCAGGGAGGTCAGTCTGCATCTGAAGATAGCTCAAAACAATAGCTAGAGGGGGAGATAAACTGATTACTGCAATTGGATTTGTGCTGAAATGTACTGATGCAAAATTCATAACCAACATGAATTAATTTGCTCCTGATCATTTCTTACAAAAACTCCAGCTTCTCCCCCCACCTCTTCCCCTGATGACTTCTATTTGACAGCTATGGATTTGCAAAGCAAACTGCAGTAGCAGACTAGACATTAACATTTTGAAACAGCACTAAAAAACTGAATTTGGATTGCCTTTGAAACTTTAAAGTTGTTGCCAGTTTGTACTGAATTGAACTTGCATTTTTTTATGGACTAGACTTAATCTTTGAGCATCTTTCATCTCATCGTCATCTATGTGTGAGAGAGAAGTATTAGCCTTATTTTTCAGATGGAGAAATGAGGCACAGGACATATGAGACAGTCTTGGAAATGGCTCTGCTATGCAGCACAGTCTTACTCAGAAGAAGGCACACTCTCACCTTCTCATGTTAGCTGGGTCAGCTGCAAGATCTCAAATTGGTTTTCCTGGTGTGCCACAGAATTTAGGTCAAGTTCTCACTGGGGACCAGGCAGAGAATGAGAAGTGCAGTGTTTCTCCTGGTTAGTACCAGCACCTCTGCAGCAGAGGAGAGTATGGTGTTGCTGTTTCAGATGTCATCCCTGTTGCTCCTCTGAAGGGTGAGCAGAGGGCTGTAGCTGTCTAAATGACCTTTGCAAATGCACTGCAAAGTCAGTTTATGTAATGAGCTGGAATTTAGATCTTTGCTCATGGAACTGGTAGCTGTTTTAATGACTAGCATGTAGTGTAAATACTATACTGAGCTGAATTTTTCCCTCAGATAGTCCAAGCATGCTGTTGAAGGCAAGGAGAACTGGGCTGGTATCCAAGGACAGAAGCTGGTTGCTTATCTAGTTAGGATACATTGAAAGCATTAGGAGTGAGACGTGAGAAAAATAAATAAGCCTATTGACCATGTGGAAGAGAGCTGCCTTAAAGAGGGCTCATTGCAAAATGACTAGTTAAGGGTTGCAGTCAATTATCCCTCCCAAAATTGCAGGTTCACACCTTCTTTTCCCTGATCAACCCAGGAGTGAGCCCTAGAAAATACTTTAAAACAGCTCTGCAGGTCCAATGTACTCTGTTGAAAAGTTCTCTTTTGTGTGAGGAGGTGAAGGCATGAGTGTTGACATTCGTGTAAAAAAATACAGTAAGAAAAAACAAAATTCTGCAAGAGTATTTTATAGCTGAAAAGAACAGGAATGAAATAGTTCATAATGTTTGCTGGAGAAACCTCTAAAACAAGTCAGAAGGAAATGAGGTAAAAAGGTGTTTTACTGATATGGATTTTATTTTTTTTCTAAAACCTGCCTTGGTCTATAACCCTATGTAAGGAAATGGTGTGGTAGAGCATCCTGACTCAGAACTCTGGCTTTGGTTTGGCTTCTCTGGTACCATTAGCTCTTAGTGCTACCACAAGAGGATCCATGCAGAGGGAGATCATCTGTGAACAGGATTGAAGGTGAGGAGGATATGCAATATCATACAGAATCTTACACTCCAGATGTAGGGTATCAGGTGTGAAGCAAGCTCTAGGGCGGGTCTACAAAGCCTTGGACCATGAGATCTAATGCAAATTGTCACTAGCAACTGAAGGCTAATTCAGGTTTAGAAATTGGTGCAGAACAAATTTTGTAGCTGCAGTTTGCTCTCTAATAGTTAGAAAGCTGTTATGTTAATAGGATAAACCAGGCACTGTGCAGACTAGGTGAGAAAAGAAAGCTCATTTCTCTGGTCTAAAAGAGATCCCTCAAAAAGTGACATTAGGTGTGAAGGGAAGAAAAGAGAGTGGTATGGGACCACAGCTGGGTGGAAGGCCCTGTTAGCCAAAGCAGCACCTTCTCGAAGTAAGTCTTTCTCAGCAGAATTAAAAATATAACAGATTTAAGACCTTAATAAGAGGTTTCCAAAGAAGACATGTGGCAAAAAGAGCTCAACAGAGCAGGCAGATCCTGCTGGCCCAAGTGGCTGCAAGCCAAGAGCAGGGGAAGTGTGGGTCTGCACTTCTGCTGGAAAATTACACGTAAAGGAACAACGGGATAGGGAAAGTGTAAGTCATGAAACAGCCAGAATTTGTTTAATGCTTCTCAGGATTTGAGGCTAATCACAAGCTAAGTTTACCCTCATGGTTCCTCCTCCCACCCCACACCTCCAGGATCTTCTAATTTATAGCCTAGAAGGTTCCTGTGCTTTTCATGGGCATGATGTACGTGAATGAAGCAGTCTAATATCTCAGTAGCTCCAGAAGCCTGACAGTGTTTTCACATTGCTTCTCACTCCAATAAATCAAAGCAGTAGGGCCTGCATACCCAATAAAAGTCCTATGGTAGGGAACGACAGCTGTTTATGCATTTTTACAGCTGTGAATCTCCTGGATGACATTCCTGCTGACTGGAGAGTGCCTTGCAGCACTTAGATAATTGCAAGTAAAAATTTCCCTGGTTCACCAAATTACTGAACCAAAAGGGTTTGCTTGCTAAAGGACCAGAGGGAAGAAACTGGAAGGGAGACATAAAGGCAAGAGGCTGCATAAGCTGTTGGGCTGTGATCAGCATTTTGATCATTTTATAGGATTTTGTCAAAGGGGAGAGGGGGAAAGTTGTGTGGTGAGAGATGGGTGAATAATTAGCCACGTATAATTTAGTAAATGAATTTTGCTGATTGGGGATTATCTACAAATGGATTTGTGTGTGTGTGTGTCAAATGTTATTCAGCAGCTCTTTTCAGTGAATAATTTTTGAGTTGTAGCTTTATCCTGAGGAGTTCATTTGGGTATGTGATAATTAAATACTGAGAAAGAAGTGAGAGTACTAGCACACCAAAACTAATCACATAAATGGTGGGTGTAAATTCTCATTGACTTCTGAAGATGTAAGACAGTGAAAGTTTTGTTTTATTTGATCCTTTATCCCTGTCTAATCTCTGAAGAGGTCACTGTAAATATTTAGGGCAATGAAACTTGAGGCATGTGGAGTGGATTACTTAGTTCTGTGATCATTTGATAAACCCAGCTTTGGGTGATCTGAACACCTATCTACCTGCAAATCATTATGTGTATAAAATGCTTATCTGCAAATCTTGTACAGACAACTACACCTATTTCTTTCACTTATTACTACTGTTACTCTTACTTTCCTCCCATCCTTTCATTGAATTACTGTGCTTCTCCTAGATTACATTAGAGCTTATACAAAATGGGCAGTTTTCTGTAAAATATTTGCAATGGAGCCTTTCTCAAACTTAAAGATCTTAATAACTATATTTAGTATTAATTTCCAAAGCTTTCCAAGGGAAGATATTCTTTAACCTTCCCTCCCTGTGTAGCCTGAGGCAGATCAATTGCTTAGAGAAGTTTTGTTATCCTCATCTTACAGCTAAAGCCTGCTTGGATGCTAAAAATCACTCGTAGGCATGAAGCAAAATTCTCTAAGACCTACATCCCAAAACCTACAGTAATAGAGGATGCTCAAGGATCCACAGCACCTCCATCCACAGATCCATTGTCATAGCAAAATAAAGAACACAGCGATCTACAGATGCTGTTGATGAAGTAAATTTGCAAGTAAAAAAAAAAAAAGTTAGAGTACACATTGTTTAGGTGAAAGATTTTACTGGACAAGATGTGGATTTTTAAACACCAACTTTTATGGTGACAGATCAGTTGAATGATACTTGTTTAATTAAACTGGCATCCACAAAAAACCTCTGGACAGCCCCATGGAGCTCAAGACAGGGCAGAAAATTATCCTGAATTCAGAGCACTTAGCTTTGCTTTGTGTTATTGATAGTGAAATAGATGGTATGAAGGCAGAAATTTAAAATAGAATAGAATCCTATGTTCTAATTCTATATTGCCATGTAGCTTTCTCCTGCAGAGTTCACACTCCAAGCAGTACAACTGGCCTTTCAGAAAAAACGTGTTCTGCTCAGCCTCTGTGCCTGTGTTTGCAGCTCACAAGCAGATTGCTAATGTTCTTTTTCTGTTTGTTCCAATGCTTTCTCTTAGTAGGGATGTTCATGACGGTTTGATTACTTGGAATTTGAGGTGAAAATGCCCTGCCAAAGAGATCAGTTGAGAGAGCAAAAATCAGCAGCACATTGAAATAAGAAAATCAGGCTTTTTGTGAAGAATACAATTGCTTGTTCACATGCTGCTGAAATGCAAAGGTACTTTTAATAACTCTTCAAACCTCAGCTTTTTCTAATAATCTTCATAATCCTCGCCTAGGATTGCCAGAGAGTAATTTGTGGCTGCAGCGTGTATGACAGGGAGAAAAGTAAAGCTTCTTGACAGAACATCAAAGGTTTGTGCCACTGAAGTTTTATGTAGCCATTGCTAAATCTTTCATGCTTGAAACAATGATGAAAAATGATTGTCAGCTATGAAGCCAAAATTATATCAATCTACTGCAAGGTTGTGGGGTTGTTTTTTTTTCTTCATTTGAAAACATGACCCAGCCTAGCACAGTTCACTTACCAACCTCAAGTGTTCTGTCAAGATTGAAAAAGAGTAGAACTGAGTCAGGAAGGGTGAATGTATTTCGTGCTTCACAAATTTATGTTGGGGGTGGGAAGGAGAGAATACTGAAAAATAAAATCAAGCAGGTCAGTGCCCAAATACCTCATTCTGATTGTCTTTATATAACACATGTAACAGGCAATGTAGCTGCTCTCTGAATTTCCAGGGGGAATATTCAATGTAGAGTAGCTGAAATGGAAGCTAAATGTTACTGTAGGCTTTAGTTCCCCAGCAATACTGCTGTAGGTAATTTTTCTAGCTCTAAATAAAGCAATCCTTAAAGCTGGATGCTGAGAAAAAGAAGTCTGGGGGCGATTTGGCTTGTCATCTCTATCAAAAACTGCTCTTAATGAGGATCTTGTTAGCTACTTCTACACCTGCTCTTTCCTATACAGAGACCTCCAGGATGCAGCAAAGGGACCAAGTAGAGAGCAAGAAGAAAAGTGAGGTTTAAATTATCATTAGCAACTCTATGTCCTGTAAGATCTGCACATGTGAGAGAGGCTGCATGTAGCCACTGCTGCAGAGAGCTACTGGGGTCACTGGAGGAGTCCTGTGAAACAGAAGTCTTCAAGCCTAGAGGAGAACCAGACAGAATGATGCCAGCCTGTTAGGACTGAAGTATGTTGACCTGCTGTTGTCGTGCAGAAAAGCTGAATTACTTGGCACGTTGCTGCTCTGTGAGGCTCCTTGTATGGTTCATTTTGGCAGCTCGTAAGAAAAAAAAAATCCACTCATCAGTTGTGTCAAAGGGACTTTATCTAGACAACATCCATTACGTGTAGCAGGTAATTTTTTGTGGTTGTTGTTGTCGAAGGGAAACAGGAACAATGCAGCCTGGCTACTACACACATGAGAAAGAGGTTCCATCAACCTAGTGCCCTCAATGGTCCCTCTGCAAGGGCTCTTTCCTTCCCCAGGCTGCATGTTGATCAACCAGAAGCTGATGGGAATCCAAAGCTCTGTTTTCTTCTCACTGACTAATATTTGCTGATCTTCTCAGCCATTTGCTTAGCAAAGTTGTGTTCTAAGATCCTGATTATAATTTGAAGCTGATTAGCATACATGCACATAGCCAGCCTCAAACATATGGGAACCTTTCAGAGATTATGTTAATTCTGAAGAGATGCTACTCAGAGATTAGTCACAAAGTCTGTGGTATAAATTGATACTCTCTCCTTCCCATTGCTCCTGTGTATTTTCTGTGCCACCTCTGGCAGAGGAGTTAGAGGTCAGACAAAGAAAGAAATGAAATATAGTCTAAAAAGGAAAGGTTATAAAGATAAATGGTTCTGTTCAAATCTGAAGCACTTGTGAGTGTGCTGCATGGCAAGGAGTGCTGCATGTTGATGAGAAGTGTCACGTTACTGGCTTGCACTGCTTCTTCATCTTCCATGGGTTTGCTGTAGAACCAACCTCAACGATGACTTAAGCCATTTTATCCTGAAAATCCAAATGCTTAATTAGACAAGGCTTGTTCTGCTCTTTGGCTAGAGAGGGCAGCCCTGTGCCAGCACCTTGCCAAATTCTTCTTTGAGAAAGAGAATTCCAGACAGATACGTGGGTATTGTCCTCTCAGTGTTAACTTAGCTGTTCACCAAAACAAAAACTTAAAATCTCTACATTATCAGATAATCTCTTTGCTCAGGGGGCTCCTCTGGTAAGATCTGGGACTATTGAGCCCTGTTTCTCTTCCACTCCTTCAGGGACTGTGTATCTTGGATGCAGAAAAAAAGTCATCTTGTTCCTGCAGAGACCATCCTTCAACAGCAGTTGCCACGCAGTGGGGTTGTGCTGCATGGCACGGGCAGAAGTAAAGGGATAAAGCAGCATGACAAGACCAGAAGCCAGCAGCTGGTCTTGTTTTATTTGTGCATCTGTATTATAAGGTTTTATATGATTAGATTGTTCCCACAAGGTAGCTGTAATGAAGTTATAAAGAGTCTCATCAATGTTCCAGCTGGTAGGTAGCAGAATATGAGATGCAAGTAATGGTCAAATGTACACACTAATCAGTCATGAAAAATTATATCTAATTCACTTAGGTTTACTTGAGAGAGACTTTGAACTAAAGGTTCGGTCAAAATACCCTCCAATTTTGAAACTTTTTTGGCCTAATTCCTAAAATCTGAATACTCAAGAGCTTCACAATTGACATTTCAAGCCAGAACAAGCTTAAAACTGTAATTATACAAATGAACTAACAAAATTATCTCTTCTATGGTTGACACTCCTTTTGTCTCTGTAGCTTTCCTTGGAAAGCACCATAACTTTAACTAAGAAGGACCTTGTTATAAGCTTCTGCTTGAAGTCCCAGGGGATTTTTTTTTTTCTTTAGTAAGCTTTTCTTGAATATGTGACTCTGACTTTTTCTTTCTTTCTTACAAGAAGGCTTATTTTTAGAGATGCCCTACTTCTGTATCGCTGAAGATTGGTGCTTTGGACAACATAGCTTGCTGAATTTACTCTTAATGAGGAATAGATTTTCTCTATCAGCACCATCTTATGTAAGTTGTATGTGAATCAACAGTGCCTAAAAGGAGGTACCATGTTACAGTAAATAAAAGGTGGGGTTTTTTTTCAGCATGGGGAAGCATCCGTAGGAATAGTTGTGCTTCAGAATACGAGTTTACTGTATTGTAGTTTGTTTTGTGCTTCTCTCCTGATGTTTTTTAAGGATCTTACATCCTCCTCTACCTGACTACATTGCATCCCTTTGATTGCTACCCCTCGTCCCACATTTCAGGTCCTGGCATTCACCATTGCCTATATGGTGAATATACCAAGGTGGTGGACCATCTTTCAGGCATGTGGGGAAGAACTGGCCTCCATCTCCTTCTCAGTGGAAGTAATAAACCATGGAGAAGGTGTGCTTCTCACTGTTGGTCTCCTCTTCATCCAGCATTGTTTTTGCTGCAGTGGAAATCAGGGTGAGGGCAAAAGAGTGCACCTAGAGATTTGATCCTAACTTTGAGTCAAGATGTTTCTCTAAATATCCTAACATTACCTGGACAACAATGATACAAGCCCTATAACGGTGAATTTCAAGCTATTCAGCAGTGATGAAAGAAAGGAGCTGAGGAGAAAAGAAAAAGAACAACCAAACAACAAATCCACACCAAAAGAATAAGGACAGACTTGCCTTGCTGATTTTCTGATTGTATTAGACTTGGCAGGGCTGGTCTGAGATCTCCTGTCTTTAGCTTTCTCTCATGTCTGCCCCCATTGTGGAAACTTTGGCTGTACCCATGTTAACAAGTCCTGAGGCACAGCAGAATTTGGGTGGAGTGAGACAGACAGTGCTAGGAACCCCAGCACTGGGATTTTAGGTGGGTTACTGTTTGCTGCTGAAGTGCCGGGCTCTGGGCTATGGGCACCAGCTGGAATTGACCTATAGATGAATCACAACCCAGCAACATGCTTTGTTCCCCAAGTGGTTTCAGGCCCCAGAGGGTAGAACCTGAACCACCTGTGTGAGGCTCTGCCTTCCCCCAGGTGATCATGGTTGGGGTGGGGGGTGAGGCTAGAGCTGTATTAACCAGGAACTGACTCAGTCTGGGAAGAAGCAGGAACAGAACCAGTTGGAAAGAAACAATGGAAGAGAGAAGCAGCAACAAGGAACAGCAACAGAAGCAGCAAGAAGCTGATCAGTTTGAAGAAAGTTCCTGAGGAAGAGAGCTCCTGTAACAAATGAAGACTAAAAGATGAAGGTATGCTGAGGAAATGTTGCTGAGTTTGGTGTGGGCTAGAGGAAGCAGAGTATAACTGGTTATAGTTAGAGAGACAAACAAAAAAATGAACAGAGACAGAGATTCCTTTCTTGCAGATCTCATCATCTAAGTTGCAAAACTGGTAGGAAGAAAAAAATTTGCCTCACTTTTATCAAATTCAAGGTTAATGTTCTGCAAAGGAATTACAATAATAGGGAAAACTATCTCAAAGCAAGAAAATTGGGCAACAAAGGATACAGAAAGACTGGAAGCTCCATATCAGACCTATGGATTTTCTGATTCAGTATCTTCTTTTAGCAGATTTTAGCCCATTCCAGCCATGACAGAAGATGGATCAAGAGGCTATGCAGCAGGGCAATTTCTAGAGAAATGTGCCTGCACAGAGTCTCTGGCCTTTATTGTGTAGAGTTTGCTTTCTGCTATTCCAGCTGTTCTATTAAATTTGGATGCACGTGTGCACACATATAAAACCCCCTCTGGGTGTTTTGGTTTGCAATACACGATGGGTTTTTTTCATGCTTTTGGGAAGGCAGCTAAACTGCTGACCTGTTTGCTACTTTATGGTATAAAATCCTCAGGCTAATAACACACTGTTGAGAAAAGAGCCTTTCCTTCAGTCATCTCTAAATCAGTTACCTTTCATTTTCTTGAGTGCCTTCTAGTTAGTGCAGTGGAAGATGACTAGACATGCTTATGTGACCTTCATGAAATTTTCACATTTGTTTCTATTTCCAAGCCATTTTAAGAAACCTTTTTTTACTTTAAGTTTTTCACTTTGAGTTTTTATGTCTTGAGTACTTCAACAACTGATTGAAATTCTATTGAGAGGCAGGAAGGGAAGAAAACAAAGCTAATTTAATCATATCAGAGGGGAGCAAGTTCATTTTCTCAACCCAGAGAACCATCTTCAAGCTCACCCCTGGTGGGAAGTCCATGAGTTTTCAGCACTGCAGGTGAAGATTCTGGCCCAGAATGATTTAATCTATCTGAAAAGGGAGTTAAGTGTTCGTCAATTGTGGCTAAACTGCCAGGTTTTCCTAGAAATAGTGTTCCAGCTTTTCATAAGCCTGGAGACATTTTTGTCATTTCAACCTCTTTTAGCTTATTATATCTTGCCAGTCATGTGTAGATAAACTGCAAGGAAAGCTGCTGCCTCTATTGTAAGCCCACATCTACTCCATCAGCAAGCCTTCAGCACCATGACCGTTATAAAAGCCCTAACATTTGGTCTGCCATTGATGATAGGCAAGTTTCAATCTGTGGTTTCTAGCCTGCAAAGAATGATCTACAAATGGCATGAATGCAGGCTGCTACTGTATATCCTGCAGGAATGGTGTTCAAGTCCTCTCTCTTCCTTTCAATGTGAAGCTTGTTCCTCCAGATCAGAAATCACTATGGTTCTAAGTGAAATAGGGAACTATACCAGAAGCTTAATTTGGAATAAAAATACAGGCAGTAGAATAATATTTTGTGACAATTTCTTTTCTGTGTTTTGTCAAAAAAAAAGTTAATTTCTCCCTCAGCTGGAGATAAGACCAGTTCTTAAGAGAGCAGCTTATTTAGGAATATGTTTCTTTATTGTTCAAATTGGTGGATCAGACCTCAAATGATTATTTTAGAAGAAAATATCTCTCATTTCTTCCACTGCCTTTTTTTTAAAGCAACAAAGTGCCTACTGACTACCTTTTTACAGCTTCTGTTTTCACCAACCTTTCCTGAGACTGCAACTGTTCAATATTACAAATCCATGTTTCCTCGTATTGATAAATCTGGCTCTTGGAAAGTGTGAGTTACAATGATTAGCTATCTGATTAAACCAAGATAAAGAGCTGCCTTGAGGGTTTGAAACAAGTGCCCTTCGGAAGATTTAATTTCATGCTCTCCCTAATCAGTGTTTTGTAAGTTCAGTGTCCATCCTATGCACATCTTTTAAATCGGTGCAGATTGCATGTTGGTTTACATTGTTATCACAAATTAGCAGTACAATATCACTTTCTCTGATGCAGGGTACTCTGAGCAGGAATCGTTTGCATTTCTATTTGAGTGTCCTGGAGACAAATATAATGAAATGAATAGCCTTTTAATTTAATTGGCTTCCAATGTGAGCCTGAGAATAGAAAGCACAATACATGGTGCAGTTACTGTAGAAACGGTTGAGGTCAAAAGCTCAGCGTGCAGACCCTACATCAGTCACCACTGCTCTTGTGCAGTAATTTTTTTTAATTCTCATTGCTTCTCCCTCAGACCCCAGGAAGCCAGATAATTTGGTGTTAGTATTCCAAGTGGAAGTGCTGGGTCATTTGTCACTGGTCAGATCATGCTATGGAATCCATTTTAAAAAAGCTGCCACAATGAAAAACCACATTGTATCAGTGCTTTTGTATATCAGGCACAAGAATAAGATCAGGAAAAAAAAAAGAGAGGAAAAATCACTGTTTCCTTCTCAAAAAGAGACAGAACAAGGCAAGAAAAAGTGGTACAAAATGGATAATAGTCTGCCAAGAAACCCCTTTTCAAAAACATCTTTCTATTACAGATTATAGACAGTTGAGATTTATGTGCTATTTAGTGGAGCCAGTCTTGCTGAATGCAGTGAAAGCAAAAAGGGAGATAATATCGTGCTGATATTCAAAACTGCTGCACCCTTTTGACTGTGGAAATAAAGTAGTATAGCTCTTGTAAAACTTTAGCTAGCCTGGGAGCTCATCAATGAACACATAAGCCCTGCCACAGAGTGCTAAATGTAGAAAAGGGATTTCTTTACTATTTTTGGACTGGCTAGTGCAAGATCTGTGCTGCTGCTTCAGCTTGAATTCATTCATCTGCCTGCAGAAAAGTTCAGAACTCCTCATCTGTGTCTGATCCCACATGCTTAAGCTGGTACAAAAAACTGACACAAAATGCTTGCATATGGAGCAGACATAACTGCACAAAGGGGATCACATTAACCTCCCAGTTAATTTTTGGTTTGTTGATTTTTAAAAGCACAGAAGTTCTTTTTAGGAGGCTGTGCATGAACAGTTGCTGGCATTTTTAGTATTTCCTATTACAACACTAAATTATTACATGTAACTGTATTACTATTTGCTGAAGGAGGTGGAGGAGGTAGTACTTTCCAATTAAAAATATCCTAGTGACCAGTGTTCTTCCCAATGAGGTAGAGGACTTGGGTTTAGCTCCCCTCCTGTCTAGAGGGATTTCAGTCCCCTGCCTTACACCTTTGAGTCAGGTGCTTTAAAACACACACATGCACACACCTTTTTCTTGTTGACTCTATCAATAGGAGACAGGAGAATGAGCTCTCAGATCAGTTGGCACTCACAGCCTGAGTCCCTGCTCTGGAGAATGGAAAGCAGCAGTTTGCAAACCAGCTGCACCTGGTCACATGAAGTAGTGACACAGAGAGCGTAGCCTGGCTGCTCCGGGGTGGAACAAAGTCTTAAACTGTGGTAAAGCAGGTTAATTCTCCATGTAGATGATCATTGGGATAAAGGCTTTGCAGTTTGATTCAGGTATAGAAGTATTTGAAGTGTGTGCCTGCATCAAGTACACAAACCAGTGCTCGAGGTGGTTTTTTGTGCTATCATGGGGAGGTTGTCCTGAGCAAATGTGCCACTGCAGGTTTTGTGAGAGTTTGACAGCTAATACACCCAAAGAATTGGATGTGTCCTACACACATAGCCTACATTGTCCTCTGTGGAAGGTAACTCTGCTTAATTGTGGTCAGGCTGCTTTGAACAGGTATCCATAAGGGGAACTCATGCAGGTTGAATCCTCTGCCTTGAGTTTTAGCCCTTGATTAGTTTGAATTGATTTCTGTCAAGTATCCTCACATAGACAACCCTCAGATCAAAGGGATTAGCCTCCAGTTTAACTCTGTTCAAACAGCTAATTGGGGAGAAAATGAGAGGAAAACATGAAAAAATGGGGTTTTAAGAGGAAAGCTTCAATGTCATGGTGAAAAAGGAATGTTGTCTAAGGTGAATTTGGCACAGGTGGGGTGATACTGTACCTGCATGGTAGCATTGCACAGTGTCACCTACCTTTCAAATGGTTTCTGTATCTGCTATGTTTCACCAAGTTCAAAAAAAGAAGTATTTGTCACTTAAAAACAAGTGTCAAATTTACAAAAACAACTTTAAAAGCTCTTCTGGTAAAATTGTGTATTTCTCCCTCTTTGGTAACTGATATTCCTCAGATAATGTTGGAACTGGAAGCAAGGCTTTTCCTTTTCTCAATATCCAGCTCTTAACTATTGAGAAATCCTGCTCTTCTGTTGAAGAACCCAAGCTTCACATAGGACTGTTTCCCCCAACCTTGACTAGTCCTCTGATTCTAAATACTCTGCTTTTTAGAGGAAATCAAGGTGTGACCTTTGAATAACAAGTGGCATAAGGTAACTGAATGTTACAGCCTACCTGTAGAGAAATGCTCTCTATAGAAGCAGATTTGATAATTATACAGAAAAGAGAACTCATTTTCCTGCCATGTAAAATGATTCACACCTGGCCTGTCCTCACTCTGCAGTATGCTAAATAATGCATGCATTTTCTGAAGGATGTTAAAACATGGCTGTAAAAAAAAAAAGAAAAAAAAAAAAAGAAGCTGAGAGAGAAGCTCATATAATGCACTACATCAAGGGGGAAAAAAAAGTAGAAAATGGCTGTGTCAGCTTTCATGGAAATGACACATTTTCTTCATAATCTCCTGATACATGGCACAGGTAGTTCCAAAAAGCAGCTGCCCTGGTACTGGCTTGAAAAGGAAAGGAGGCTGAGAAACAGTAGAGCCTGCCGGCTGTAATCTGCACATTACCTAAGCACCAGGGGATTATTTCAGGGCATGAAATGTGACAGTGTGCATGTGTTAGGGTGCTGAAGGAGACTATGGGTGGTACCAAATGGGCCTGGGAGAGTGGCCACCACTGCAAGAGTTAAGAGCAGAGTGGGGCATTTCTACCAGGACCTCCTGCAGGTAATTGGCACAGGTGCAAATCTCACTTCACCACCACCTGAGAGATTGAAGTGTTTCCCGACCTCTTCCTTTAAGTCAGTGTTTCTTTTGTCTTGTGATTTCAGACTCCTAAGTCCAGCCATCCTGCCTCTGTTTGGAAAAAAAAAGATCAGTATGAGTAGAGAAATACCTCCTCCTTCCAAAACCAGCTTCAAACTGGAAGACAGCACAACTGCTTTATTGTGGTAAGTCTCAAGGCAATGGGTGGTGTGGCAAAAATTACAGTGGAAACTCTTTCAGACAGTGTGATGTATACCTTCAAAATCTTTACTTTGCGTGTTCATGTTTATTTTTGCCTTTTCCTCTTCTGAGTGTTCCCCTTGCTAAGTGCCTCATTCTGGCAGTTTATCAAACTGTGGTTTTTAGGATGCCTCTGCAATTTCATGGGCCTTGGGATGATTTGCACCTCTCATTTCCTAGGGAGCAAGGAGTCTCCCCAGGGGTGCCTGTGTCTCTGCAGCAAGTTTAGTACAGGCTCACTGGCCTTGCTAGGAGCTGTTTAATGGTAGTGCTTGGTTGCTGAGGTGGCAAGAGGAACAGCACAGGACTGTGATGGCTGCATGGAAGTGGGGTTGCAGCAGCAGAAGATATGAGGAGTAGGGGTGGAGAATATTTGCAAATAGGGCAATACATTGGTGGCTTTGTCAAGAGTAGCTGCTGGTAGGAGGTTAGATGAGTGAATGTACTCAATAGCTGCTATGCATCTTTTATGAGTGATTCCTTCCAACTACTAGGTAGGTTTATAGGCTACTGGTTCACTTTTTTAGGAAACTTGGCTATCCCATTGGATATGTTCCTTTTGTGGGATATTTTTATTGTCTGGAGCTGTAAAAAATAATCATGCTGGCTGATCTGGTAGGAGTCTGTGGTCACACTCTGTATTACAGCAGGAACATGAGAGGAGTGGTAATGAAAAGAGAAAGAGGGCACCTCAGCCTCCAAACACACCACCCTGTACCACTGGGGCTGCCTCTCACAATTCCAATGTAATTATTTACTAAAAAGGACAGATCCTGCCTTCCTGGTTTTGGTCCTGTTCCTGGGAGCAGCTGCTGCTCTCCATTGAGTGAATACATGAGTTCAAATGTGTCCTGTAAGGCATACGTGCATTCTGTAGATTTTTATCCTGGAAAGGAGGTGAAAAATGTAACAGGTCTAGTGCGTGGGGTAATCAAAGATTTATAAGTAGCCATGCATTTTTAATGCATTTAAAGTAATAAGAGCTGTACAGTAAAAGCAGAAATGTGACATTAAATGGTTGCTCCTGCCAATTTTCCATGAGGTATTATCAAAGCACCGTTTCAGCTGCAGGGTTGCAAGACTGCATCCTCTATTAGGAAGCCAATGATTTGATCAGGCTCCAGTTAAGGCCACAAGCATCCTCTGCTTGAGGTCCAGCTCAGCTTCTCTTGCATAACTTTAAAAGAAGCTCAGCTGGTCAGATCAAATGGCTAATCAAGAGATGTTTTGTAATGCATCCTTTTATTTCAGTTCCATAACCAACAACTTCAAAACCAGTTTTTAAAATAGATTAAAACAATAGAGATGTGATCAAATTTGAAAGGAAGCATTAGCACAGCATGGATCCATAACCCTCTGGTGCAGGATACTGGGTGACAGGAGAAATCTTCTGTCCTTTCTCTTCATATATATCTTCCAGTGTATCTTTTTTCTCAGTGTTTTTCCTTAGCATCCCGGTTTCTCCTTTTGGAGCTAGCTGCCAGAGAGATGTATTTTCCCTCACTAACTGCATCAGAATTTCTTAAGGTTAAGGGAACTGGTGTTTCTGGGGAATTATTGTATTCAAGTTATTTGGTGATACTTCCTGCTTCTGCAAGCCTTGCAGGACAGCTAAGGCATATATCATTTCATTTTATGGAACATTTAGGTCACTGATTTGTCTGCTAGCCTGGCAGTGTTTTATTTTCAAATTGTACATGAACAAGTATAAAGATCTGCGAGCATAATAAAATCAGTGTGAAAAGAGACTAAGGTTCATCACAGGATTTCTTGCGAGTTAGTAGTTGGAAGCACTGCCATACAATCTGGCTTGTTTATCAAATTGATTTAAATGGCTGTAGCAAGAAACAACATTGTATCTAAATTTGGCCAAATATGTCTTAAGAAAAAGTTTGTTTTAGAAATATAACAAGGAGTAAGTAAATGCAAACAGCTGGTGTCTTGCTCTTTGACCTGCCTTAAATGGTCTGTCTGGAGAAACCTGTTGATGGGAAAGGTCTGGTCTGTGCTGCTTTGCTGAATGCTGCTTGATGCATCCCTCATTGTTCCTCCTGTGGCCTAAATGGAGCTTTGGCTCAGTAGATGGAATTTGGGGAACAAATAATAACAAATCTATGCCCCAAACGTGCCAGATCTTTTCTAGCTTAGCGCTGATTTCTGCTATTCTATTCTTTGCCTTTATGTATTCAGTGATATGTGGTTTGGAGTAGCTACAGTATCAAAATTGTTAATGTTCTGCCAGTCAGCACGTGCACTGATAAACCCTCCAGCTCTTTCACTTTGAAACCCTGGCATCCTGCTTTGCTCACGTTGTTTCCTGGGAGAGAACTAAGCCTGCCTGCGTGGCCCTGGCTTGATTCTAGCTGGCCTGAGAAGCTAATCTTCACAATTATTTTCACCGATTCAAGCCCATCCAAGTAGCTGGCTTTGAGAATATTTGAAATACTGCTGCCACTGTTTCAGAGACCCAGATGTACTAGCTTGAAACATTTATGCTATTAAAAGAGCTGTGAGAAATTTTTGGATGAGGCTTGTGTTGACTTAGCAGCCAAGATTGCACCCTTTCATTATAGGACTCGCTTTCAAACTTTTGATCAAACCACGGACTAACAGATTTCTTTCCTCCACCCCTCAAAATCTAATTTGCAAATATAATCTTCAACCTGAGACTTGGACTGCATTTGCTGCTGGTTGGAATAGTGTGAGGGAAATCGGGCTGTATAACGCTTTATTTGATACCATTAAATGAATGCCAGCATTAGCTAAAATATCCACCAAATGCCACAGGTTTATACCTGAAGTGTGTTATTCACTAATTATTCTTTGGTATTTCCCTGAGGGTGGAAAGGACTTTAGTCAGAGGAGAGGAAAACAATGGTCTGATCAATCACAGACTCCTTGAATTGCAAATAGGAATTAGCAACCAGCTCAGTAAACATGTTCCCACCAACCTCTACTGCGGGTCTGCTGAGCTTTCTGCAGCCCTCTAATGTCATTCTCATATGATTTCTCACATAATGTACATGCTGAAATCTTTCTGACTGTTTTGGGGACTTTTCTTTTACTGACAGTAAGAAAATGTGACATTTTATGTAATTCATCTCCAGTAAAATGGTGCTTTTTGACTTGTAGAGACTCTTGAAACAGTGCTTATCAGCACTCCATCGTGTCAGAGCCAGAGTGAGACATGACTGACAGGAGCCCTAACAAAGTCTCTCTTGCACCTGACTGCAAGCAGTTACCTTTTCATATTACAATAACAAACTAGTGGTGGTCTAAAAGGTGCTAAGCTGCTGATGTAGCCAAGTGCCTAGTGGTTTAACAACTATCTTGTAAGAATTGGAATATGCAGCTGGGTATTAGCTCCCCTTATCTACTGGTGAATACCAGCGCAGCTCAACTGGGATCATAACGCTTCGGTGTCGTTGAGGGCTCTGTGGCACGGCCCTTGTGTCGGGAGCTGCCAGAAGGGACAGCCTTTGCTGCTACAGAGAGATGCTGCTGAGAACATCTGCAGCTCCCCACGGTCTCCTCTTCCATTACAGGGAATCCTCTGATGTTCCAGGCACAGAACAACAAATAATGCCTTGATCCCCCAGGGTTTTCTTTTTGCCATCTGAGAAATCATTTAACAAGTTTCTGCCGTGCGTTTGAAACAGAAGCGTTCAGTGAGTTGTGTGAGTGTTCCCCCCTTTGCCTCGCTCGTGATCAGATTAAGACCAAATGCCTTCTGTGGAAATATGCTTCAGACAAACTGAAGCCATTGAAGTCCTACCTGGATTCCTGGTGGAAATGTGAAGAACTGGGAGAGATGCACAGAGACAGAATAACCTCATCTTTTCTTCTGTCTGTAAGCTGAAAAACTTAATATAACGTTTTGTGAGCCACTGCTCCCAAGCAAGGCAAGCTTTGTTCAGCAGCACTTTTTACTTAGAGCTGTGCTGCTGATGGTTTTGATCCTGTTAAGATCTGGCGGTTGGAAAGGACTAAAATGTTTTATTATCCTGGTCTTAGATAAGGACATGTCTAAATAGAAATCCATTTGGGAAAGGACTGTTCCTTGTCCTTTATTTCTTGCTTAAAAATGTCTGGCAAAATTGGTTTTCATTCTCAACTCAGCAATAGATAAAGAATATAACAAGATAGCAGCAAGCAAGTTGTGTGTGAAGTGATTGTAGTTGCACAGCTTTAAGACTGTTTTCATATAGGTGTCTGCTGTAATAATTTAGTTATGCCATGCTTCCTAATCAGATTTTCCTAAAGATCTCAGCTGTATGCAAATATAAAAGAACTTGGAAGCTGCTAAGCTTTCCAAAATGTTAATGTGAACGAGTTACATATGTAGGACTAGTGAGCGTTTTCTAGGCCAAATACATATCAGAATGTGATTGATTAATTAGCTAATAATCAATTGGTGTTGGTCTTAGGCAAGCCTGTGCTAAGTGATTTTGGTTTGCAGGGATCATTTAGCATGGCACTTCTACCCTCTGCAATGGAAGTATCTCCATCTAAACTGGTAGCTGGTGCTCTGTTTTCAGAAGTGGGCAATAAGCACTTCTAAGACACAATTTCCCTGGCTGATTTTAGGCAATTACTGTAGAAAAATACTCCATGATCTAGTAGCACCTACCCCTACATAAAGCAAACTCAGATTTCTAGTTCATGTTTCAAAACCTGCGTGGATGAATTCTGCCTCTGACATCTGGTGAGACTGCTGAAGTACAAGTCGTGGCAGAATGTACCGGTTGGTAACATGAACATTTTTCTCCTGCTTGGCCTGGGTGAATCATCTGAGACTTAATCTTTGTGCCCAGGGAAGGCTCCCACAGGAGTTGAGTTCCCAAGGAATGTGTTTTTTAGATGGAAATAACAACTGAGCTGGTGCCAAGAGGCTTGTCTCAGGCTGGGTTTACTCGCTTTTTTTCCCTAGTTGACTCATGGTTGAGACAAAAAACAGTGATACCTGGGATGATTTTGTGTAGTTTCAGCCCTGTCCTTATCCTTTTTGCTCAAATGTAGAGCTGTGCAACAGTCCTTTCTTAGTTCAGGAAAGGCAACTGGCCACATTGTAGTGATTGCTTGGCACTTAGCTCCTTGCCAAGTAACGTAATCAGTCATCATAATCAAAGCTGCACTGGCATGTACTTGTCCATGCAGTTCACTTCAGTGTTTAGTTGAAGAAAAGAAAGGGTAATATGCTATTGGAGAAATTGGCTAGCCTGGTAATTAATAATATTGCTTCTAGAGTCCTGTGTCTTACACTTCATACATCATTTAGATTATATAGATAGCCCCAAACTTTACTTTGAGTTTTATTTTAATGCTCCTTAACCCTCCTGTGTAAATACAGCTCATAAATGATCACGGTAAGAGTGTACCAAAGGAAGATTGAAACTTCCTTATTAATACCCCATTTTGGTCCAATACAGTGTGGTATTAATGTCATCTATGATCAGGTACTGGTGTCAGGGCCCTGCTGTATCTGGACATAACAGCGTGACTTTTATAACCTTGTTACAAAAAGCAATTAGGGGCAACGTCCAGCTCTGCAGTTATATATCATGTGGAGATGTAAGGAGCTTCCAACAGTGAATTTAATTAGCAGCAAACACCGAGTACTCGGTGACCTGCAGTGCAGATAACACAGTTCCCGTACAGCAATATCAGGCTCTTCCTATCAGAGGGTACATAAACTGCTCTGATACTGGACCCGTGCGTAACTGACAGGCTTCCAAGGGGCTGTAGTTGGAAACTTCCAGCCTGGAAGGTTGAATCAGGAAATGCAACACTGGTAAATCCAATCTTGTACCAAGCAACACCATGGGCAGCTTTGCAATGAGGAATAATTCAGGAGGAACTATGTGCTAGTGCCAGGCGTTGCTGGACATCTCTCAAGAATGTTTAGAACAGATTTTGGTAACCAAATCTGCACTGCACAGGGTAAGAAAATGGGCTGATGTTTCATACACGTTAGTGCATAAGGATAAAGAGAGTCGTGATGTACAACTTTGTATGAAGGGGAGCCTTGAGGGCTTGTGTGTTGGCTGTGATGAAGGAATTTATTTGACACTGAGACAGATATTAAAAATTGATTAAGCCAGAGCTCATGTAGAAGAGGAGGAGGTGAGACATGCTTGTGTGGGGTGGGAGAACTGTGTGCATCAGTAATAGAGTGTTAGCAGCTGGTCTTTACTACAGACACAGAGCTGGTGCCAGTGCACAAGGCAAAACATCCTGCCTCAGCTGAGGTGGAAGATCCCTGACCTTTTCCCAGCTGAGTGTCCCTAGCCAGCACAAACTTTCCTGAAAACATCTGGAGACACAAACTAGGCAGCTGTCTGCTAATAGGTGGGGTCTTGGGACACATAGGTTGTATCTCTATCCCCAGGGAATTGTTGAACGGCTCTGGGGCTGCTTTGGAGAGCCTTGTGGTGTCTCCAGTGTAAAGCAGGCCTGATGGTGTTTGCCCTGCTCTGCATTTTGCTGCTAGTGTTCTCTCCTGCTCCATACTCTGTTTGTACCAAATGCCTATTTGGTTTCAGTGTTGATGCAGTCAGGTTTTCTGCCTATTTAAATCTGCTTATATCAATTTCCGAACCTGACTGTGCCTAGTGCCTGGCTAACAGAATCATTTCTGTTGTGTTGGTCCTGTTGACAGCCCTGCAGGGGTTTACTTGCAGGTAGCTAACTTGAACTTTGAGTTTGTCCTAGAATAAGAGCACATTTTTAGGATTGTTCTCAAGTCTAATCTAAAATCTGCAAGCAATAGGTATGGAAGAAGCTGGAACTGAGCTGTACGTGCACAGAAACAAAAGGAACAGGATTTCAAATTTATTATTTAATTATTGTTTAATAAATTGTTAATAAGTGGGTTTCCTGAGACTCATCTAAGCTGACTTTCACTAGAATAACTACCAGGAATAACTACCTCTCAGAAGTGTAATTTCAGCTCACTCACATCAGGTTGTTCAGACTTTCTGAGGCTTGGCTCTCTACTTTGGCCTGAGAGCAAAGAAGCTGCATCTGAGGCCATAGCCTGTTTTAGAGCACTTCAGATCTATCAGTTCACCTCCATCCTTTTTGCACCACCTCAGGAAAACAAAGCAATTAAAACCTTCTCAGTGCAATTTTTAGCTCTGCACTGCAGCCAGGAAGTGAAAGGCATGAGACAGCTTCACAGACTGCTCCCAGGCCCAGACTTCAAGCTTGGGATATATATATAGATAAATACAAGGAGAGGGATATACCAGTGGGGCTGTGCAAGATTTTTCTTCAAATCATTGCTCTGATGCAGGTTTGTTCTGTGATATTGCATGAGTAGCTTCATTTCTTTGGCTTCTCATCCATCTGCATAGGGACACTCATGGGCTTTCATCTGCTTAGCCTGGCTGGGGTGAATATTGCCATTTTAAAGCCTGCTCTGGGCTCTGACCCACCCCTGGGGAGGACAAGTGGGTGCCTGACAGAGGAGAAATGGGCAGCGAGGCATTTCTTGTTTGGTTTTAGTAGCACTTGGCTGGACTCATCTGTCTCCCAGTGGCAGGAGGTGTTTGCAAATACATATGTGTGTGAGTGCTGGGGTAAGGTGTGTCCTGCACCATCTGGTATGTGCAGATGTATGTTGGCAGGTGTGAACTGTGTAACTATATTTGTGTGCATTGAGGATGGTTTTGGAAGAAGAAAGAGGCTGCTGAGAACTCTGGCTAGGTACTCACTTTTCTTGTAATGTATTACTTTAATTTAAATTCACTTTACAGTCAGTGCACATGAGAATTATTTTGAAGGTTTAATTTGCTAGCTGCTGAAAGCAATAAGGTGGCTATCAACAGAAAAGAAATAGCTTGGCTGTTTGTTAATGCTCTTGGGCTGTACTGTAAGTACTCCAGGCAGCTGTAATGGTAGAGGAGCAAATAAAGCATTGTTGCTTTCAGAATAGTTTGTTTTATTGTATCAATAGTTTTCTGTTTCTAGATATTTACACATAATTTTCCGGGGCAGATAGCTGGGGGAGAATCTCTGTGGGTTCTCAAAAACGTTCAGACAGAAAAGCTGTTAAGCCATCTAGAAAACATAACGTTTGGTTGCTTATTAGTAGCAAAAACTTTATTACGTTTATTATGTTTGCACTGGTGCTAATTTTCTGGCCATTTTGGTCAGCAGAAACTACTGAATTGGCTATATTTGGACTGGGAATTTAATTTCTTAGGATGGCGAGATTTGATTTTATCTGCTATAAGCAACCATCTGGAGTAAGTTTATTTGTGTTACGTGGCTTGCATGTATTTATACTTCAGACTGAGATCCCTCAAATTGATTCTCTGAATTTTTACATATCATATAAATGACATTTGCTTGCAACACAGTGGAGTGATTACAGTGAATACTAAAATGGGAACACTCTGCAGTAAAAAAAATTACAATGTAAAATGAACATTCATTTACGACAGAGTGTAAATTTATACTATTTAATGAAATGCATTCACTGTGCAGTGAAATGCTTCTTGTGCCTATTGAAATACAATTACAAAGCACTGAAACTTATAATATTTAACAGAGACATTCTGTTACACAGTAAAATTGTGTCATGTTTGTTAAAATTGTATTTGATAGAGTGAAATAAACATGGTCTGAGCATATGTTTATTTCCCTATACAGATAAAATTTAAAAAATGATATCATGACATCAATCTGCTGTGGCCCTGGAGCCCTGTACCTGGGCTCATTCAGCATCAGTCATGTTCCACCACGCAGCAGTACATCATTAACTGTTTCCTTGTGGTTGAGAAGGTGCCTTCCTTGGGAGGAGTTTGAGTGCACAGGGCTTGTCAGGGCCTTAGATTGAGCACAGAAATTTCTGGAGCAAGTCTCATGTGACAGGTGAGCAAATGCTTTTAGTTGGTAGGTTAACCCTCTTACCCATCTGCATGAGGTTGGTGGGGCCAGGATCGGTGCATCTCTTACAAGAGAGTTTGACCAAGAGGTTGACTTACAAGCAAAGTGCTCTTATGTGAACTGTTACATACAAGTTCCCTCTAAGTGGTAACAAACATCTCTGGATAGACATTATTTTGCCAGTATCCAAACAGAATATATTCATGGTACTTGGCAATGAAACTCTATTGCCCACATGCTGGGCTTGCTCCAGGGAGGGACTCTTCCAGCCCTTGCAGAAAGGAATGGTTGTGGTGACATTGTAGCTCAGGGCTGTGTTATTCACACAGATGATGGAGATGATTGAAGCATGAAAAGAAAATGCATTTGTTCCAAGCCCAGTGCCATTCACTGCTGTGAGAGAAGGCTGATGACACAAATGCATTTGTTCTCTCACAACTCTGCTTTCTGTGGACATACACTGACAAAATATGACGGTTTTGGGCAGACTCAGAAGTATTGTGGCCTTTCACTACTTAAAGGGGGCCCTGTAGGAAAGATGGGGACAGGCCTTTTAGCAGGGCCTCTTGCAATAGGACAAGGGGTAATGGATTTAAACTAAAAGAGGGAAGATTCAAACTAGATGTAAGGAAGAAATTTGTCTACACTGAGGGTGGTGAAACGCTGGCCCAGGCTGCCCAGAGAGGTGATCGATGCCCCATCCCTGGAAACATTCCAGGTTAGGTTGGACGGGGCTCTGAGCAACCTGCTCTAGTTTAAGATGTCCCTGCTCACTGCAGGGGGGTCAGACTAGATGACTTTTAAGAGTCTCTTCCAACCCAAAGCATTGTATGATTCTATATTTTTAATAGTATATGCCTGGTAATTGCACTGATTCATTAGGCCATAATTGTGCTAGTGAAATACATGGTTTCTGCCTAGGCCTTTTTGGGGTTGTTCTGGATGGCCATCAGCCATGCTATTGAAAGTATGTTTTCTTTTGTTTGCATGCAATATTCCTTTGACAGTCCTCAGCTGTCCTGTAAAACTTAGAGAAAAACCTCCTGGAGATAGCCCCAGTCACTAGGCTGCACTGGCACCACAGCTCCAACAACATCCCTTACTGGGGCTGGCACCAAGGCTTCTTGGTGGGACCTATCCCGTGTAGAGGCTTCCTGGGAGAGGCATGAATTACTGCAATCCTCAGGCCACTCTTAACTGTAAAACCTGCACATGGCACCTCAGGCTCTGGAGAGCACAGGGAGGTGATTTAAGATCTCATCTGCAGGTGGTGGTAGGCACAACATGTTGTTGAGATGAAGATCTGTGCTCTGAAATTGCTGGTGCTAAGTTAGTGTATTTATTTGTTGATACCACTGTGACAATCTTTACCTTTACACAGACTGCAAAGAGTAGGCAGGTTGTCACTCCAAGAAAAAAAGATTAAACACCCCGAATTACGGTGCTGATCATCAAATACTGCAAGATGCCTTTTGCCAGTGCAGATTTTGACCTGTCTTCTCTTTGTAGCTGGTGTTAAATTCCTGGCTGAAGGTAACCACCTATCATAGTTTACCTGTCCATTTCTATTCTAATGGAAATTGGGCTAATAACCCATCTGATCATTTCTGTCTTCATCTCAGCTGAGGAAGTCGTTACATTAAATGCAGGAAAGATGTAGCTGGCCATTCCCTCTCTCCTTTTCAAAGGCTATCAGCTTATTGCCAAATAAAATAAGACGACTTGATATTCTGAAATAACAAAATCTAATATCCAGTTGCCCTTTTTACTTCAAAAGGGGAAAATTTGGTATTTATTCCAGCCCAAATGTTGGCTCAAATTGAATGAGTGAGGGGTTTGAGAAGTTGCCTGAGTTAACTTGTGGATTTGCTGCTACTGATTTTCTCCAAGCTGCCTGTACGTTGCATAGAGCAGCTCACCAAGGCTTCTCCCTCTAGTCTTTAGGCTCAGATGCATGAAGATATTTGCTTTCTGCTTTCAGTTAATCTTCTATTTCACCTCAGTCCCCAGCTTTTTTCCTGAGTGGCTCTGATATTTATATTCATTATATATTCTGAATAATGCTGATCTTAAAGCTCTGTGGCCTCCTTGCCTGTCTCTTTATGTAGAACATGAGCAACCCATAGCAAGGGAGAAGTGGGGGACTCTGGGGAGGCAACTGATACATGGCAAGGGAAGAGTCTGGGGGAAAGCAACAGAAAACAGATGAGTGAAGGAGCTGTGCCCAAGGAGAGGCAGGGCAGGGGAGGGGAGAAGATGGGCTGAGAAGAGTGCACAGGGTGCTAAAGGAGGGCAAGAGACCCTAAGAGGGCATGTGGTATCCAGGGAATTGACAGATGGAAGGAGGACAAACGGAGGAAAAACCCTAAAACAAAGATAATCTGAAGAAAGGCAAATTTATGAGGAAAAGGGGAAGAAGAGAAAATGATGTAGAGGCTGTGCATGGACGTGGCATTTCCAACCTAAATGTCTGCAGTGGGCAAAGACAAGGTTGCTGGAGGACAGGGGCATGACAAAGCTCTCAGGGCAACAGGAGAATAGCTCTTCTGCAGAGCCCCTCTCTGCAGCTCTGCCATCCCCCTCCCTGCCCCCACCCTGCCTTGCAGCTAAATTTATTCTGCTCCTAGTACTGTTTCTGTGCTGAACAAACCAGCACTGTACAAATTAAGAGGACAAGATGTTCAGAAGTGGCAAATTCACACTTTTTTTTTTGTTTTCCTAGCACATAAAAGCAAATTTAGATTGGTGTTGGGGAGGGCAACCAAACTTGGAGGGGTGGGGGAAACTGCACGAAAAAATCATTTCAGTACTCAGAGCTGAGTGGAACATATCAAAGCAGCTTATAAATGAATCTTTAAATTAAGAAGGTGGGTTGTGGCAGCACTGATGCTAATCATAAATGGCAACTTTCTTCCCATAGAGACTTGCACAAAATCACATATTGTCTTGACGTAGGTCCCTTTTCTCTTAAGATTGTGATTTCTGCAAATACAGAACAAAATTTCCTAGCAGTATTTGACCACTGTGTCCTCAGTTTCTCTGGGTCAGATGGCATTTAGCATCTTCTGCATCCCTGTTCTGCTGAAATGGGTTTACTGGCATGGGGTGCAATAGCTGCCAAGGAGAAGCAACACAGAAGATCAGCCTGGAAAAGCTGACAGCACCTCTGGGCTTGGTAGTTGCTTTTCAAACAGGGGACTTGCTCAGTGCAGCTAGGAGCTGGCTGTCATTCGTGAGCCATTTTGTGGAAATGAAGAACAGGAGAAAATCTATTCTTTAACCTAAGCTCTCCCCAAAGAAATACCACAGCAAACACATCTGGCTGTCTTCTGTGAGGCACTCACAGGGCCCAGATTTTTTAAAGTTATGAAAGAGCCCAAAGGCACAGCTTGGAAAATCCCCTCTAGGCTGAAAGTACCTCATTTCCTCGAGCCAGAGGGACTTCTGCAGCAAACTGCTTCTGTAAATTCAGAGTTTGAGGTCAGACCCTGCAGCTGTGCTCTAGCTGTGGAGGGGTCTGTTACCCTCTTCCCTTCTCTGAGGCTCAGTAAGGATTATATTTTTATTTTATTTTTAGTGCAATGGTTAATGATTCAACCAGGGGGAAAGGAAGCTTGAATATGCTACTGCCAATTGCTGGGTTTAATAAAAAAATTTCTTTTGACCTTATTTTTCCAAGAATAGTGGCTTTTTAGAGGAAATAGTTCAGAGTTCTTTTAAGGAGAAGGAAGGGAGGGGGAACCCAAACCTATTTACCATGTCAAATCCAGCAAGGTTCACTGAAAAAGGAAAAAAACTTGAAACCTCAAAGATTCACATTAAGACTTAAAATTCAGTTTTGTTTCAACTGGAAGCATTATCTTTTATTCACATTCCAAACACACACAGGAGTTGACCTTGCACTGCCAGAGTGGTGTTCTCTTGACTTTCTCAGCCATCTCCAGCAACAACTTTCCTTTTATCAAAGAGGAGCTAAGAAGAAAGGGGACCTGTTAGAAATCTGGAATATAGAATTTAAAATCCCTTCACCTTCAGTTTTTTTCTTCCAAGAGCTGGAGTTCCTCCAAGGGAAGTGGTGTGCATTGATGATATTCTCCTCGTGACAAACAAAATCTCTCCTGTTAATGTGGTAAGAGCAGAGATGCAATACGCTGTCATAAATCCAGCCCAAGACTCTCTTGCAAAATAATTACACTTCAAGGAAATTTTAATCTCATGTTAATGAGACCCCCTACAATCTTTGTGCTCTCAGTCATATTAGAAACTGATTTATAATTAATGACAACTGCAATGCCACTACCTTTGCATGAGAGAGATCCTTAACTATCTCCTCAGAAGGGTTTGGAAAAAAAAAAGAAAAATAGGGGAGACAAGTTTAATGGCTGCTTTGCAATGTTAATAATAAGTGATTCTCACTCGTAAGTACCTGGAAGCATAGCATATATCAGCAAGAATATAATCTTTGTACGTAGAGCATTCAAATTACACTAGAAAAGATCTTTATTTGCCTAAACCAAAGAGTATATTCCAGGTGGCATAACATTTAATAATTGTATTTTGCCTTTAGAGAGGTACTGGAGTTAATACTTGGACAAGCATTTAATAGTTTACAGAGTTCATCATCACAATAGGGATGTTTGCAGGGTGGATGTTGTTAAGAAGCATATTAGATGTAGGTTAGTTTAACATGGAAATTTGTTGTTGTTATTCTTGTTGCCTTCTGCTCTTTTTTTCCCCTCCAAGATTTACTAAATAAATAGGTCCCTAATGTATCTACATTCTTCAACAGTATTAAAGAATCTGGGTCTGATTAATTAAAATCTCATTATCCATCATAATTGCAGAAGGTATGCAAAAATATAAGATTTATTATTCAAGGAATTAATACATTTCTAGAACTCTTTGGGGTTTCTATGAGAGTTGGAAATGAGCACTGTATAATAATTTGTTTCAGGAGAGCTAATTAAGTCAGTTCATTTATTCAGTTATCTAAGCCTGGTCTAATCCCATATACTGCTAAAACCTTGTGATGCTCCCAACTTCATTACTGATTTGAATTAATATGAGGACAGAAACAGAAAATGTTCCTCCCTTAGTAAAGCATGGGGATTTTGGAAGATTTGGACTCCTTTTAATAAGGAAGTACCTTTGCTCCTGCTGGAGTCTCTTCAGATAAGCACAACTATCGCTACCTCTATTGCAGCTTCCCTCTGAACCTCAAGGGGTTTGGGAGAGAAGGGGGTTCATAAACAAGCTGCCATCACAAATGGTGTTAAAGTTAGCATTTGCTCTGCACAAAGGGTCTGTGTTATGGGAAAAGAAAAGAATGGTCCTTGTGGTCATCTTTATTCCTTTCTGCTTCTCTGCCTCATGCCAAACACTGGTGAGTGTACACAAACTAGAGAAGAGTCCACTTGTCAATAAACAAAGGGTATTTGTTTAAGATGAGGATTAGTTTTGAGTCCATCTGACAGGTCTCTGTTTGAAGATGCTTACTGCGAGGGTGGGGAAAAGGCCATGATCTATTGTCTCCTGTCTCTTGTTGAAAAGAATAAATAAAAGTAAAATACTTTTAAAACAGCGGTGAAATAAATTATTTTGATTGTCTCACTCTAATTCTGGAGACTCTTTTGCTTTGCAAATATCCTGAGATAATACATTAGCAAAGATGAGAACATTACTGCTTGGTGTTTACAAGACAACCAACGTTGTCCACCCAACTGTGGATGCCAAAATGTAATTCAAAAATACACTAAAAGGAACTAAAAGAAACCCAACCTTATGCTGTGAGTGCAGTGGTGTTTTGTTTTGTTTTTTGAGATCAGTTGTTTTGTGATGCTGCCTTGCTAGATTTGAGAATCATGTACAACGTACCTGAGTTTTTATTCCTTCCGTTATGGTCCTACTCTATTTTCTCCTAAAATGTCCTACTCCATTATAGGCAGTTGAAGAAGAGCTGAATTCTCCTAGCCTGGCAGTGCCACCAAGAGACTGGCAGCTTCCTAGATAGAAGACATAGGAGCCTAAAGACTTGTTTAACTGCCCTTTTGAAAATGAAGCTCTGTTGAAATTGAGCTCCAGGAAACCAGTCTTGGTTTGTACTGTTTGGAGTAGGAAGTTCACATGGAAAGCTCTGGAGACTTCAGACCTCATGCAGATTGGCCATGCTAGGCATCCATTTGATTTCTTCTAATAAAACAATGCCATAAGACTAATACTTAGATCTGAAGCTGTGTGAGCATGTTGTACGAGGTTTCTTAAGGAAATCAAAGGGAAAAACAAGTAGCAGTTCTGGAGAATTAACATGAATATATTGCACTAGGTAAGAGAGCTACAGGAAACTTCTGATTTGCCAAGGAGGACTGAAAGAGTATTTCAATCCTTGCATTACTGTAGTAAGGGAATTATTTATTAGCAAGCTGATATAACGGAACAGTGGGTGTTGGAAGTAAACTGACTTATCATTTGCTGTTTTGCATGTGAGTCTGCAGACCTCCTTTCTGGTGAGCTGAAGGTGTAGATTCATCAGAGAAGAAGTGATGATGGCCTTTTAAAATTCTTAGCAATTTTTAGCTGTGCACAACTTCATAAATTTTACATCCAGTTCATTTTTTGCAGCCCTGGATGCTATAGCTTCTGATCAACTAGGGTTTGGATTTTCTCTTCCATTTTTGTGAATAATCTCCATTATTAGATGCTGACACCAATTGATTATCCTACTTTATTGCATTTTCTAAGAATATATAGCCAATTAAACCTCTCTGCCTTTCTAAGGGTGAACAAGCCATGTAGACTCCTAATAGTCTCACCACAGCGTGTTGTTCCTTTGTTACTAGGCAGCAATTAACAAGTTTTTAATGGATCAAAAGCTCCCAGAGACAAGCACAGCATGATAATAGGAAGGTGTCTATTTTTTTTTCCTTCCCAACATGGCAAGATCTTGTATAACCCTTTCTCCCTCCACTCCAGGTTGAACAGCCCTGTCAAGGTGCTCAGTGTGGGGTTTTTATTCCTCCACTATCTGCTGCAGTGCATCTAAAAATAATGATATTTACAGACGTTCAATTATTAAAGGGTTCTAAAACATAAATCTCAACTGCAGTCCTGGTAAAATGTGAGATGCGATTAAATGTCAGTAAAGGGGAAAAATTATCTTTTCTTTTCTTACCAAGATGATCTCTGTGGTGCCATTGAATTCTGCACTGTCAGGTTTTGCTGATGGAGTAATTGTTTTTTTAAAGCAATTCTTTCAGTTTTTAATGTCATGTTTATGCAAATTAAAACTCAACAAGAGAAAGGGAGGCCAAGAAGGAGCTTGTCATCTTTCCAAAATAATCTATATGATCACTTTTTAAAATAAAAGTCTCAGTTGGGAAATAATTGCCTCTGCGCATGAGATTAATAATAACCGAGTAATTTGCTATTGTTTTTCATTAAGAGAGTTGGTTTTCAGCTGAGCTATTTAAAAATCTAAAAAGGTACCTCTGAAATTCTGGCTATTTTCAAAGCAAATGAGATGTCCTTAGGTATTCTATGAAATGCAAAACACATCTTTTTTCCCAGTGAACTTTATCCTGTCCGGGCTTTACTCTGTGCTTAGTGCGTGCTAGGTATTTTTAGATCTGAAAGAAGCAGAACTGTTGTATCTGCACCACTGGAGAACCCCAGCATCCTGGTCCTCTCCTAAAAGCCCCTTCTGCCTGGAGAAAGGATGGGCTGATGGCTGGGAGAAAGGCTGGTGAGAGGGTCAGTTCTCCAAAGTGATGGAGGAGCCCTGGGTTAGATCATCAAACTAATCTGTGTAATCCATGAAAGAGAATACTGTTGTCCTTGCTCTGTCTTTTTTGAAAATGCAATTTTAGGAAGGCTCGATCTGTCTCCCACTGAGTGGTTGGACAGTATCTGCCTCGGTCTCTGGAGGTAGGACCAAGAAGAGAGCTTGCTAGTTTGGAGAAAATGGCCATATTCGTGGTTATTAACTTTCCCAGGGGAAAGTAATGTTTCTGTCTAGGAAAGGGTTGTGTTTTAATTTTTGAGGATAAGATGTCACAGGAGAAGCACGTGGGTGTTTGTGGTATAGCCCATAATCTGTGTCCTTCAGAAAAGCCTGTAACTGTGAGAGACCTACACTAAAACTGGAAACCACCTCAAATGTGACTAATTTCAGGTTGTGCTGTGAACTTAGGTTGTGTTGGGAAATTGTGAACCCATCCTGAGCTTTGAGAAGAGATTTCATAATTTGAAATGAACATGTGCTATATTCGTGCATCTCCACTTATACCTGGGTATGAAAAGGTGCTTCTTTGGTTATTTCTGGTTTATGTCTCAAGGAAGTCCTGTAGGGAGCTGGTGCAGTTCCTCAGTACTGGTGTACCCATGATTTTATTCTTATTATTTTATTTTTTTAAAAAAAAATATTTTAAGCTAGAAAATAGTAATTTACTAAAGAAATTGGCAAAAACCTTGGCCTGCAAACTTTGGCAAAATTTAGATTCATATAGAAGCCTGTGACTTTAAACTCATTTCTTACAGTTCATTAAAAATGTAATGAGTGAGCTGGTATCTGTCAATGCAATTAGTCCAGGCTGGGGGGAAAATGGGGACTCATTTCTTTTGGAGAGTAATGTTCTCTGTGTTGGAATCCTGTCTTCATAAGTAAGTGCTTCATCAGTACGTGGGTAAAAAGGGCCTTGAACTTCATGCTGTCACTTTGGAGTGATGCTTGACGTGCTTTAGCAGTCGTGTAGCTGCAGCAAACAAAATGTTAGTACAGTGAGAGACTAGAATAAAACATAAGGTATAATCACATCCTTGCAAAATAACTGATGATACATCTTCATTGGGAACTCGAGCTATATTATCTCCAGAATAATACAGTACTACAGAATGAGAGAGGATCTGGAGATGTGAATTTTAAATGAAAATTTTCTGCTTGTCTTTAGCCTTAGTGATGGAAAAGTCAATTTTAAGCAGGAGATATATTAGAAGATGTCTGTAGATATATGAACAATGGAGAAGGTGCACTTCTGCCTGTCCTTGCTCATCAGGTACTAAGAGAGAATCAATTATACTGGAGAACAACAAATTGAAATTGAGAGGAACTGTCTACACCATTAGCCAGTGTGACTCTCCAGGACTGTGCATGCATGAAACTCAGAAGATAAATAACCTTTTACATAGGTTATATCTGACGGTACCAGTCTCTGGTTCTATAGGACTAGGTACAGTGAATCAAGCACTTGGTGAGAAGGCATAGGAGAAAACTCGTGTATAAACTGATTATTCTGTCACTCTACCCATGTTTCTCACCCCTAAGAACCCTGCCCCCCTGTGGTAATTAAGTCATCTTGTTCCTGCAGTGGTTTGCAGCTTAGTGGCGGGATAACTTCAGGTCACCATGTAGGGCAGTGAAAGCCTGTGATCAGGCCAACCTTCTCCTGAAGCTTGTGTGAGCTCATGCCAGTGGGAGGCGTGAGCCCACAGGTAATTTATATCAGATGCTTTCTTTGCAATAACAATATCTGAGGTCATTTCAGTGTCTTGATACACCTGCGCTATTCTTACTAGGCTGTTAAACTGTTTCAAACTGTCTAAATCTCCCTGTGTACAATGGGATATACAAAATCATGGTAATGCTGTTTCTGAGAGGAACAAACTGCTGTCAGACTCCCCTCCGTATTCTCAAAGTGCAAGCGTACAATTGCAAACCCATTGAACTGCACTCCATTATCTCTTATTAATGGGAAATTGTCCATAAATTGCTGAGGCGTGACTGGTTTCTTTTCCCCAACACAGCTGCAGTCTCTTTATCCTGTGATATTCCAGCCTCTCAAAAATAAAAAGAGAAAGTGGTGCGTGGAGGTGGGAGGGATGAGAGAAGGGGGGCTTGAAACCATTCAGAGCAGCATCTTCCAGCAGCTCCTGACAAGAGGAGCTTCTTCCCTGCTGCTGAGCTGGCCCAGCATGGCTGGGACTGGCTTCCCAGGAAAGGGATGGAAAAGGAAGATGAGCAACTAGCAGGGAGATACAAAATTAGGAGCAGGAAAAAGGAAAGAATGTACTGTGACATGATGAGTGTGAGATTATACAAATAGAAACTGCTCTGCTCACAGCACTATTGTGGACCACAAACACATTGGCAGGGTGCCCTTTCAATATCACTGGCTTCCCCTCCTCCTCCCAATAGTTCTTCTCTGCTAAGGAGTGATGGGTATGGATGAGCTCAGAGAGTGATCCAGCACTTGCCAATGGCTGTGGAAAGTTCCCTGTTGCCTTTTATATCAGATCTGGGAACAAGAAACCATTCTGATGGTTGGATTTTCAAAAGGGCTCAATGCTCCTTGGTACAGAACAAAAATCTGCCACAAACATCACAGAAGGAGATGCTGAAAACTGAGAGTATCTAGGCCTGGCCCAGGGCTGTTATTATAGACGGCTCAGTGCTGCTTGAAGGGGAGGATGGTGGAAGGTGCAGTAGAGGGGAGGCTGGGCTCTTAAATCAGGATTGTGGCAACAAGATATGTATGAAGTGTCTTGCAGTGATCAACTGTGCAATCACAGTTCCTCCTTTTCATTTAAAGCCCTGTGAGTTATCTGCCCAGACTCTGTACATCTATAAAGCAACACAGATGTTTCTGAGTAGCAGGAGACATGGGGCAGGGCAGAGGTCCAGGTGAATTCCGTGGTTGCTCTGTCCACATGGTCCCTTTTCTCCTGTTATCTTAGGCTGAGGAAATGAGCTACCTTGTGCAGTAACAAAAGGCAGTACAGTTTTCCCTGTGTTAATTATACTACAGACTGTTTAATTCTGTAAACGAGCTGCTTGGCAACCTTTCAGAACAATTACACAACTCCCTCTCCTGCTCTGTGATAGTGTCAAGAGCAGCTCAGCTGTGAAGCTGATGAGCCTCAGCAGCATCCATCTCATGGCTGACATCAGATGAGAGCCTCTGTCCTGCCAGTGTGCAAAGCTGGGGCACCCTGCGTTGCCCCTGAGCTTATGGTTGGTGGGACTAAATGGTGTGGAGGTGGGGGAAGGCAGGGGAGCTGGGCAATGAAAGCAGCAGTCAAGTTAGGGAAGAAATAAGGGATGCACAGGCTAGATCTTTAATTAAAGAGATACTCACCAAAGCCATTGGAGAAAGTCCTTGTCATTGTCCCTATAGGCTTTGGGGCAGATGTCCAAGTCTTCAAGGGACTTGAGTTCTGTACCTCCCTTGGTCATCAACATGTGACAGAACATGAGGGAGTCACCTCTTTGTGTATTGAAAAGAAATAATTATCCCAACCTCCTTGCAGAGTGCTTTGGGATCAGCTGCAGAGAAGACCTGCAGGTATCATCAACATTAAGCAGGGAGAAAAGACAACAGACCTCAAAAGTAACATATAAGGGACCTCAGGTCTTGACCAGGCTTGAGAGAGAATGATGTCTCTTAAAAAAAAGAAAAAAGATGACTGTGCCATTGAAGGGTACAGCCCACACAGCAAATTAGCATCTGTGTAATTGCATAGTGAATTGTGATCAGAACACGTGCAGGAGTATCACCTCCAGGTTCCCATGATGACTTTTCACTACAATTAATGTTACAGAACACAAGGTACCATAAAGCACAAGGTTGCTCATCAACTAATTGCTCTGCTCTGAACTTCATGCCTGAGGTCTGCGCAAAACATACTGGAAAAATGTCTTTAATTTTTTTCTTTTAATAGCAAATACATCTTTGTCTATGCTGAGCACCAGCTCTTCTTTTTGCCAGAAAGATCCAATGCAATTTGTGAGCTAGCAAAATAGACCCACTCATCCAAAGTATGGCAGAAAATATTAGTCTTTTATAGGATGCTCAATAGCAATGAAAGGATTCTAGAATTTGTTGAAGAAAATTACAGCATTGAAGAGAGAAGTGGCTTTTAGTCCTTTGATACGTAAGGGTTTATAATGCAATATAATAGAGGCCCTTTTCCCCCAAGGATGCATGAATTCCATTATATCCTATTACTTGCCATCAATTTAATATAAAAAGTCCTTTATTTGGAATGACATATACACATGGATATTTATGAACCAGTTTCTTGACTGGTTTATGTCAACATTACATCAGCTGAAAGTTTGGCCTTTAAGTGCTACTTATTGATTTTTAAATTTTTTTTTATTTCCCCCTTGTTGTCTGTTTTCTTTCATATTTCATATGGACTCTCCCTGTGCTCCAGGTCTGGCTGGAGACCAGCTGTGGGGAGATATGAAGTAACATAGTGCCTGTGATTCTAGAAACTGGGGCTTGTGCTGAGCCCAGCCTTTCAAAGACAATTGTCACTTCCCGCTTGCATTTTGTGACATATTATAGAACGCTGCTTCTCTGTGCAGCAATTTTGTCATTATTCAAGATAGTGAGAAAAATGGGAAATCCATTACAAGCCAGACTTTGTTATGACACAAGAGAAGAATCCCCTGGGAAGTTAGATTAAATTCTCTTTGAAAATAAAATAAAAATGCCACCATGCTTGACAACATTAGATTTATTATATATTTATATCAGAAACTCAAGGTACGCTCCTTGTCAAAGCTGCTTTAGATGCTGAGATATGTGAGACAAAGAGAATCATTCCTTGAGTCGTTGAAAGGGAAGTTTATTACTGAATTAAAAGGTTTGAATAAGAGCAGAATTGGGCGGTCTCATCACCTAGTTGGAGGCTGCCTGCCAGGTGCCTGTGTGAGCCATTTCAAACTGCTGGTGTGCACAGGCAGAGGTGTGTGCTGTGAACTTGCTGTGTTTTACACTGGCTTAAGCAAAGAGGTTTTGTTCCACAACTGGAGCATACTCAAAGGGCAGCTCACTTAGCAGACATGGCTCATCTCACAGATGGTACCTTGCTACACCTTGCTGGCTGAATTGCTGCTGATTGTGTATACATCTCTTGAAATGGAAAAATGTCATTTTTGTATCATTACATCCCAGGGATGTCTTGCATGTTCGACACTCCAAGTAGCTGGGCATGCTCACCTCCAATTAACTCAAGTTTTAATTACTTGGTGTATTTTAAGATTACATCAGGGGCCTGAGAAATTGAAATTAATGGAAAGACTTGACTTTCCTTGGCTGTGCCTCTTGGAAGCACTGACTGATTCATCTTCTGTGATCTACTTCCAGAGGTCAGATTGTATGCATGTATATGAGGAAGCTGAACTTGTCATCATGACTGACTGAATTTTCTGCAGGAAAACTTGCAGAAAGAATAGGGAATGAATTAGAAATAACATCAGATTAGAAAGGGGAAAGTAGGGCAGTCAAAGAGCAGTAGACACCATCTGGAGAAGATGCATCCGTGTTGGATACCAGGTGTTTCCCAGGCATGGCAGGGATGAGTGTGCAGAACGTAGCTGCCTATGCAAATTATACCAATGTAAAGTGAGATTGTGTGTAACAAACACAAATAAACACTGGAGAGTAGGAGGAGTATTACAGCAGATTTTGCCTTGAGATCTGTGGGAAATCCTAATGAGATTGCCAGTTTGACTTTCTTCAGGAAAGTTAGTCGTGAGCCTCAGAAAGCAGAGGAGCAAGAGGTTTTTCTTGCTTTTATGGTATTTCCACTATTCAGCAACAATAATGTCAGAAAACGAGACCATGTTATTTTATAATTCCCAGATGTGTTGATAAAAAGCCTGTGGGGGAAAACAATACATGAAAAAATATAAATGGTAAGCTCCAGAGAGACATCTCTGAAATAGGAGAGGAAGAAAACTGTATGTTCATTGTGGGAACTGGTGTGTATTGGCCAGAAGGGAAGAGCAGTGGGAGGAAAGGAGGAGGAGAGTAAGGAGGTTTAAGAGAAAGTTGAAGAGAAGGAAAACTGGAGAAAGGTGAAAGAGGTTACTTGTGTAAATCAAAGAAGAAAGGAGACTTAAGGCTTGTTAAAATAAAATACTTCTGTCCCCAAAGTTTTCCTTCTGGACATTAAAAAGCTTATGAAAGATTTGAGCTGTGAATTTAGCTTGGAGTCCCTGACTCCTATCACTTTGAGAGAGTATTAAGATTCATTTAAAATCTTTTATTCCTTTTGATGCAATAAAAACCCTACATAGTACTTTCCTAAATGAGTACCCATTAAAGGGACAAAGCTATGAAAAAGTCATTTCCCACAAAATATGAAATCCAATAAGGTTTATTACCTACCATTTAGTGAATGGCAGAAGCCTGTGAAGTATATGAATAGGTTTCCAATCACCAATTCATTTGTCTCCTGGAAGATGCACAGCATGCAGCACATCCAGCTCTTCCCTTCCCCCATGGGTCAAACATAGCATCAGATTTGTTTACGCGCCATTTAACTTTCTTATCTCTTACACGACAGTTGTAACTATCTTTTATCTCCCAACCACTAGTGAAAGGATAAATTCAAAATACAGCTTGACTCTGTGAGGTACTTGACAGCCAAGCCTCTCTAGATGGTCTTTAGCTCTGTAGGCACTCAAAAGGGGCACAAGCCATTTTTTTTTCTCTTGCTGCTGTTTACAGAATCACAGAATGTCAGGGATTGGAAGGGACCTCAAAAGATCATCTAGTCCAATCCCCCTGCTGGAGCAGGAACACCTAGATGAGGTTACACAGGAAGGCGTCCAGGTGGGTTTTGAATATCTCCAGAGAAGGAGACTCCACAACCTCCCTGGGCAGCCCGTTCCAGTGTCCTGTTACCCTCACTGAGAAGAAGTTTCTTCTCATATTTAAGTGGAACCTCCTGTGTTCCAGTTTGTACCCGTTACCCCTTGTCTTATCATTGTTTGTCACCGAGAAGAGCCTGGCTCCATCTTCGTGACACTCCCCCTTTATATATTTATAAACATTAATGAGGTCTCCCCTTAGTCTCCTCTTCTGCAAGCTAAAGAGACCCAGCTCCCTCAGCCTTTCCTCATAAGGGAGATG
>VYZX01004599.1:73863-106710 GCA_013401335.1 Brachypteracias leptosomus | reverse complement strand
TCCTTGACTTCCTACGTGTCGGGATGCTCCGATCTTGAGCTTCATAGAAGCAGTCCCTGAATGCTACCCAGCTATCTTAGGCCCCTTTACCTTCAAGCAGCTTTGCCTATGGGATTTCCCTTAGCAATTGTTTGAAGAGGTCAAAGTTGGCCCTGATGAAGTCCAGGGTTGTAACTCTGCTTGCTATTTTGTTGCTGTTACATGAGATCCTGAACTCCACCATCTCATGGTCACTGCAACCAAGGCAGCCCTCAACCTTCACTGCTTCGACCAGACTCTCAGCACCGCTGATTAAAAAGCTCTTTCCTGTTTATATGGAACTATAGGAATTGGCAACTATGAAATATTAACAAAGTCTCTACATATAAGGCTATCAAATGAGATAGGCAGGAGAGTGCTGCTGGTTTTGACCTTATGAAGGAAGGGAAGCTGCCAAGGTGATGTTTGGTGGAGGTGGCAACTGTGCCACAGCTTGTCCTATGGTGGATATGTTCAGCATGGATCAGAGGAAGGCCGTGAACTTTTGTTAGGGCCAGTTCTCCTAGTCTTGCTCAGGAATGAAGGACTGATGCCGATGGCTGAAGCCCAAGGAACACAATACACATCTGTTCCCCAGACCTGTGACCAGGGCTGGTTGCAGGAGGAGGTGGTGAGCGGATAGGAATGATTGTGTAATACCCTCCACCCAACCCCATCAAAGCTCAGTCTCCAAACTGAGATTTCTGTTCTGATGGTGAAGGCCAGAGTTTTGAGAAACAGGGAATCGCTGCTTTTGGAGGCTAAATTCCTTGTAGGATTTTTCAAAACCATGAAGCAGAAAATTGCTGGTGTATCTCACTTTTGTATTTCTCTGACCTGTAGCACTGCAGTGAAGATACACGCACTAGAGATGTTGCAAGGTCTAAGATACTCCAGTAGCAGGAGATCTATGCAAAGCTTGTGTAGGGCAAGTCCTTTTAAGAACAGCCTGTCAGTGCAGCTAGTGGGATACTTCTCATGGTGTTTGTAGGTTCACAATATCTTTGTTACTAACTATAATTGAAGCTGGCACTTAGCACCAGAAGCTGTATTCCTGGAAACCGACCCCACTTTTTAGCTGCTCTTTTGGGATGGAAAGGGAAAAGTAGTATAGGATTGACTCTGTCAATTGATTTATTGTCATCTTGAACAATGAGATTAAGTGAAATTAAAAGCTTCTTTCTTTAGACTGAAAATTGTCTGTGTTCTTTTGGGTCTCTAAAGTAGTGGCAGAGGATAGAAAAACACTAATACGTGAAAAAGTAACAGTAACTTCTTCTGAAAAGGCAGAGGGCCTCTAGGCTTGATATTTTATGTAATATTTAGGTGATGGGGTTTAATGTTGCCAGGCATTCTTTACTTTGCTCTTAAGAAAGAAAAATATTATAAAGACTTCTGGATAGAAAAAGGGAAAAAAAGACCACAAATAATCTTTATCTCTGAAGCTATTTGGAGTTGACTGATTCTGATTTAAATAAGGAATTCAGAAGAAATCTGTTTTATGGAAATTTGTACTGGAGGAAAGGATTTGAGATTTTTCATCAGGAAATTACATTTTTGGGGAAATTACTTTTGCTGTGAAAAATGATGAATATGATTTTCTAATATTTCTCAGCATATTCCACTCACAGGCTGCAACTCAATCCTGCTGCCCAGATGTGGGCTGATGGGCACTTTCGGAGAGCTGCAGGGCATAGCAAAGTGGGGGTTTTTTGTCTTGCTGATTCAGGAGGCTGTCAAAGAGCAAGCAGATCCATAATTCTGCATAATTCCATTTATTTTACAGAACTGTCCTGATTCTTGGGTTATTTTTTTAATATCTTTTATTCCTGGCTTCCTGCTTTGATCTCTCAGGGAAAAAAAAAGAATATATATGCAGCAATTCACAAGGTAGTCTGCAGAGCAGAGGAGATGGGTGGAAAGTCCATTCTCACCTCGACAGGCCCCTGCAGAGAAACTCCTGCTACTGTTAATGGGAGCTGGTGACACGCATGAAAGAAGGGATTTATTTCCAAGTTGTTAGGGTTTTTGACTTTTTTTTATTATTATTATTTTTTATTTGAAATGCCGTTGTCAGACAATGCAATAAGAGGATTTGCATGGTAATATGATGGCTGATGGATTTCTTGCAATAAAATCCAACAAGCTGGTTTATGAGGTACTTTATATATTTCTTATTTGTATTATAGGAGCAGCAAGAAGCCTGGGGATATGTCTCTGCAGTATGAAACTCTTTGCATATATGCTACAAACAGTCATGCTCTGTATATTTTCTGTCTGTTTGGGTTGGTTTTCCCTCTCTTCTCACTTACTGTGAAGTAAGCACATATAAAGGCAACATTTGTATGGATGTTATTCATCGCTGTTTGCCCTGTGATAATTTGAAAAATAAAACCACAGCAAAGATACATGTGAGCATGTTTCACTCCTGACAGGAAAGACTTACAAAAATGGATGTCATGTCATGAGTTGACATGAAAAAGGAATCCGATTTGAATAATAAAATATGGTATATTTTTTTTTTCCCCAAAGCACTGGTTTTCACACTAATGCAAGTAAGCCACATGTGCAAGCATTCAGCCCTCATTCTGCTTGCCAGTACCAGGAAAGGTGTGATAATTCTGTCATCTGTGCCACTCAGTTTTCCTGTGCTTTAGCTTTGCTTCTAAATTAGACTCCACACTATTAATGGCTCAAAAAATAATGTGATAAATCACCTCATAATATTAAGAGCCAGAAAACCAAAAAAAAAAACCCCAAAAGATTTAAAGGTAGTCCTGATTCTCAGCTCTGCTGGATCTGCACAACTCCAGTGATTCTTATTTCTTTTTAAATTTGATTTTTTGCTAGAAAGTGATGCATTTTCTCTGAAGACAATAGCTCTATTCTGATTACATCAGCTCACAATCTGACTCTGGCTAACTCATATTTTGCTGTAAAGCAATGTCTGCTTTATTTTGCTTAGAAATGGCAGCCCTGTTCAATTAAATGAACAGTATTTGATTCTGGGGAGAGAAGGAAGTCTCTGTAAGGAGAGGGAAATGTGGGTTTGAAGCATGATCTGCTCTCTTCTACTTTCCTGCCCCAAATATATATCTTTATGTATATAATTACCAGGAAGGAAAGAATAACAACAGATGTAAAAAAATGCTATGGAAGATTGTATGATTATCCCAGTAGGAAACAAATTCAATTTATGGATGAATTATGCACATAACACTGCATTTAAGAAAGTAAATTTTAGGGAATTGTAAAATTGAGTGGGCCAAGTCCACTGGGAGGAAGCACTGCAAATGAAAGGGGTTGGAAGAAGGCTGGAGGATGCTAACTGGAGCAGTAATTAAAGCAGAATAGGTCTTAGTTCCTTTTGGAAAAATGGAAATTAGAGGAGAGGGGGAAGAAAAATAAAATAAACCCCGAAGTAGAAGAAAATCCACGAAAGAGGAGAGTGACATTTCACAGGGGAGTATGCAAGAGTTGAAAGAGAAAGGGAGCACTGGGAGTTGAGGAAAGTTGGTAGGGAAATAGGGGAAGCCAGAAAGCAGAGTGAAGGAGGATGAGGAAAATGAGGGATTTCATCATGATGCTCTGAGAGGCCACCAGAGGTGCCAGGCTGTGCCTCAAACTCCTGATCCAGTACAAACCCTTTATGCCCCTTCAAACTGCCTCCAAAAGTCTTGTTTTGTCCTCTCTCTTTACTGGTTACAGGAGGTGATGAAGGAGATGAGGGGCATCAGCAACCTGCTGTTTTACATGAAATGTGGAGGGGAAGGAGAGGGTGCTGCCTATGAAGGGGTGATCAGGGACTAAACCAATATGAAGTGAGCATCTAATGGGAGGACAAGGACTTCTTTAGAAAAATGAAGCATTGAGGCTTTGTGCAGCAGTGTTCCTCCTGGGGCTCTTTTTGAGGCCTTAAATTGGAAAGGCTTGTGAAATATTGTAGTTAAATCAAGTGAACTTTTCCTGAGGGATTGCCCAACAGATTATTGTGCTGTTTCTCTTTGGGATGGAGAGTTGTGCTGCACTGGGAAGTGGGGGCAGGAGAGAAGTAGCTTTTAGTCTGCTTTTTATTATTATTATTATTTTCCTTCATTAATGAGGCTAAAAACTTACTAAAAAACAAGCTGATATTGCTGTTGACTAATACAAACCAGGATGTACCCAGAAAGAACAGTGAGTATATGTACATTATCAAGAAACTTCACTTGGAATATGGGAAGCAGTTCACTTTTTAGGGTGAATTCAGTGCCAGAGAAAGAGGGGCCGATAGAGACACATCATTTCCCTGTAGCCTAAGTCTGAATTTGCCGTGAAGGAACAAATGAATAGTCTAGCACAAGTGAAAATGCCACGTGCCAAAGGGCAGCTGAACATTTGAGAGGCCCAAAGCCTCAGTGCTGAAAACAACTTTTTTAAGGAGCTACGTGGAAGGAGGGGCAGTGGCCTTGGGAGACACAGCTCATGCTGTGCTTCTGTCCCTGTGCTGAGAAATCACTTAGCACTGAGAAATCACTGGGCACCTTTGGGAAGTACCTGGTGTTTCTCAGGTCAGGACTTACACGTGTTTGTTTTGCAGCAGGATGTGGAGGAGAACTGGTGCAGAATGGAAACTAGAAGGATTTCAAAGAAGAATGAAAAGGACAAGGCTATAGATGAGAGTGTAACTAGGTGTTACTGAGAGAAAACCTGTCCTGCAGGTAGGAATAAAGAAATCTTAATTCTTTTAAGTGTTGTAACTAGCAAGGACAGTGTGGTGAAAGGTAGTAGGAGCACATATGGATAAAATTGAGATGACTCTATCACTCAGAATGGACAAAGCTCTTATAAATATTCACGTGCTTCAAGGGTCAGTGCTGGACAGAAAGGGGACATGTTATGATCTACCAGATGTCTGTTATTATCTTTATTATCAGAAGATACATCTTTTTCTGCCAGAGGCTTTATCATTGTATATTAGTAACAATTGTCAATGTGGGTGAGTGTCCTCAGCCACTGGCCATCCTTCCCATGCTTACTGGTGGGCAGGGAGAAGAAAGTGTCCTTCTGTGTCCCCATGGCTGGACAGAGCCAACCTGAACCCAACAGGGCGCATGGGGTTTTGAGGGGCACATTTTAGGTGTGTTCTGAGCAGCACTGGTGCAGTAGAGAGGTGCTTCACCAGTCCAACCTGTGCCTCCTGCTGCCTGAGGTGTAACTAAGGGGCTTTTGAGATTTTTGGGAAAACCAGGGGATGGTGTGGAAACCACAGCATTGGGGATAGTGTGCCTTGAAGGCAGATTAGACCAGCAACCAGTTTGTGCTGTGGTCCTGTTTCTGACATGACTGAGGACAAGGTTGTAATGCTCTGACTTGCACGCTGTGGTAGGTGAAGCTGGAAAAATTAGCAAGATTTCCACCTTGAGCTGTCTGCTCCACTCTCCTGTCACATTGATTTCTGCTGTGTCTGTATGTGAGACTGTGAGCAGTGAGGGGCTCAGATGTGCCACTAAATCTACCTGAGGGTTCAGCTGCAGCAACTGAAGAGGTTGTAGCTCCTACTGCCATGGACCGGCAACCTCCTCATCCTTTCTGGTTAAGCTTTGAGGGGCTGTGACTGTGCTTAATCCCTAGGCAGAAAAAGTGTTGAAGATCACTAGGGCCGCCCTTGCCCTTTCCCTCTGTCAGCCCTGGTCACCGTCTCACTCCTGCTCCCAGTGCTGAAGTGCCTACTTTCTGCTGGGGAAACACCCACCTACTGACCTCCCTGTGCCCTGGGAAGCCTCAGGGACTTTTGTTTCACTGAGTGTTTTGCCTGCTTCTTTTGCCCTCTGATTCAGTGATAGGATGCTACAGCTGGCCTTTAGAGACACCACCTGCCTCCTTTTCTTATCCAAGGTGCCCTGTGTTTCTGAGGCTTCCCTGGCTGAAAGTCAGAAGTGTTCCCAAACTTCCTAAAGATTTCATTTTGTGAGATAGTTCTGTAATTCTGTTTTTTTCTCTTGTATGCTTATGTGTTCCAGTAATGTTATGTTGGTTCTGGGATGTAATCAGTGGAAGCATTGCTGTGCCCATATGTACATCCAACATATATGTATCTGTATGTATGGATGTACACAGAGATAACTGGCATTCATTAGGTCAAGATTTTAGAAGCCCTCAATATTTGATATGAATAGTGATAAAATCTTCCCAAATCAGTATTGAAAGTAAAAATCCAGGCCAGATTTTAGATTCTGACTGTGCTTCAGATCTGACTGTGAACTCTTGTGAACAAAGTACGTCTGAGTGAGAAGAATTTCTTTGGAGAAAAAGAAAATAGCTTGGCATGTATTTACTGTTGAAAAAAAAAAATACATATAGGTAAGAGGATATAAAAAAGTAGTTTTATATTTTTCTTATAAATCAACCAAAGCCCTAATAACACAACTGTGCAAGTAATTGTTCTTTCACGCATCCAGCAGCGTTGTGCTTCTTTTGATGTTTACCTCAATTTCTTCTTCACCTTTTATTTGAGTCTGCAATTAACACCTGTAATGAAAAAGGAGATGATGTGCTGTTGAGAAATTTTGGTGTTAATTAAAATTATTAACAATTAGAGAAAAATAAGCAAGGAAAAGGAGGAAATAAGAAGTTTTGCCCATTTTTTTTTTTATATAAATAAGGTGGAGTAAAGCACAGAGACTGTGTTTCTAAAGAGCTCACTTCAAAATGAATCATGAAACTTGGCCAAAAGAAGTTAAGGTGAAATTCCCCCTTTTTAGAAGGGCTGGCATCCCCTGTGCTCTCTTCAACAGCATTTATGTTTGCCAACGCCTTTGTATAGGGCTGAATTTCATTTCTGAATGAATTACCCTAATTTACAGAAGAACAATGGGGAAAATGAGCTCTGGCAACAATAGAGAAGGAATGGGAGTGTGATTCCTTTTAACAGAGTGAGCATTTGGGGTTGGATGAAAGTCTTATCTAGAGAGGAATAATGCAAAATGGCCCTGGGTTCCTTATGAGAGCAGTTCATCCCCCAAGCTGCCCCACCCTGCTGGCTGAGAGCAGCACAGGGTCAGCCCAGGTCTGGGATCTCCTGGGAGCCTTGTGAGCACTCGGGGCTATCACTGCACTCGCAGCCTCAGACACTGAGATCCTTGCCTACAGCTTCCACCAAATGGGTGTTTGGCACCTAAATATCCCCTTGGATGCCATCCCAAATCTATTTTGAAAATAAGTGCTGGCCTTCTGACACCACTGCAGTACTTTCAAAAGTTTTACCTGTACTATGTAAAATTATTTGTGAGGTGTTTTCAAGAATATGCTTGAAAAAGAACCAGTGAGAACCAGCAGCAGGGTTGTGGGTGCACACAGAAAGTGGCAACCTCTACCATGTCCTTCTGTGCCCCATGGAGTGCTGACGCCTGCTTGGTGGTGTTCATGGGTGGTTCATCATTACACACAGAGTAGAAAGCTAAGAAGCACCCAGAAACCAGTTCAGTACCTTGGGATATTACAAGGAAATGCTTTGGAGCAGTATTTTTATATTCAGTTTCTTATCAAAATTATTACATTTACAACATTAGAGAGTATGACTAATTACTTCCCCTCTAGAGAAGCTATTATTCAAGAAGGGTCATTAGTTTCCTGCTCAGTGTAGACATTAGAACATGAGAAGGGGAGAAAGGGATATTTCTTGGTCTCAGACATCCTCTGTGGCTTTCAGGATGTTACCTGCAGTTAGACTTTCCATGGGAAATCCCATAAAATGAACGTGCTCGAGCTGAACAATGTTGAAGTTTGGAAGAGGCTGTCAAGAAACCCTTGAGAGGTTCCAGGTCTCTGATTTGAAGTAATCTCTGCAGATTCGAACCAGTCAAGCTAGGGATGAAAGCTGTGCTGCTGCCTCAAAGAGGGCTCTCATAACTGTGTTAAAGTCTCTTGGGGGCTAAAGATCATTACCCAGCCTTATAACTTTAAGACTCTTGAGGATCAAGAGAAATAAGCCTGATGCAAACCATCTGACCCAAAATTAATTGCGGTGGATGGAAGCAGAAAATCTATCAGAGAAATTAATTCCACAGATCTGTGACTTATTTTTTTATTTCTTAGTTTCTGGGTTTGTGTCTACTTTATAACATGTTGGCTTTTCTACCCACCTTTTTAAGCTGTTCTTTATGACAAAATTTAGGCTTGTTTTCAATTCAAGTAACCAATTTCCTTCTTTTGGTGTCATGGCATCTTTCACTGAGGAATTAAATGTGACTGTTGAGAATTAAAACCCTAAGCGTCCTTCCCTCGAGGCCTATAACTTGGTTTTGAATCAATCACCACTCAGTTGAAAAATTCCTCTCCAGTGAGAGTTCAGGTGAGGACAAGAAAAATCCTCTGAACTTGAATATTTCTCACATCAGCAAATAAATTAGTCACCTAATCTTACCAGATCTTGCTGATGCAGAAGGACATTACTGAAGAACTGGAAAAACTCATAATCCCCAGCGTCTTAATCCTCACGGTTTGAAAGAGAAGTGGAAAGTTACTTTTTTCCCTTTTAACTTCCCAGAGCCCCAGTAATGCATTTCAGGTCTCTTAGAGAACTGGCATTTAAATTTAGGATAGTTTAAGCCTAGGATCAAGGTCAGCCCCACTTCTCCGTTCATTTTAAGATAATACTTCAGCTTCAAATGTCTTACCTGGTAAGTATGGCTGTGGAAAAAAAAAAAGTTGTTTCCATGACATTTCAGAGCTGAGTAATTGGAGGAGGGGAAAAAACAGGGGAGTGCAGGGCTTCATTTTGTGGATTTTTCTTCCTACCCTTGAGGACTTAATTTTGATATTAATTTCTCAGACTTGGAGGCAAGGGGAAGGCCAAGTGTTTTCACCCCAGCTGTCATCATAGGAGTGTTTCTGTGTATCTCCTCTGAACATCCTCTCTGGGAAGGCTGGGGGGAATGCAGGCAGTGCACTACACTTCATTTTCTTAGACTCACTTGCAGGCGAATGATACAAGGAGACCAAGAGTATTGGCCAAAAAAAGGGTCTCCTGTACACTTGCACTGCCCTATAGTATCTTACTGGACCAACAGCCTCTTTTGGACCTTGTGGCTCTGCTGGAAATGTTGTGGTTATTAGCTGGAGGTTTCAGCCTCATGGTTTTGGGACAGAAAATATGATGTGATGACTCCTTGGCCTGCCCCAGCGCACATGTAACCCAAGGCTGGCTTTGCTGGGGCCACCCTGGATCAACTCTTGGTGAGAAATGGAGTATTTTGCATTTGTAACAGTGTGCAAGTCCAAGGCTGTGATCTGGCTGTGTGCCAGATGTGCTTCATGTATATACTCATTTAACTCGCTATAAATACAGGGAAATGGTGGGAAGGAGCTGTCAGTTGCAAAGAAAGGGGGAAGATTTAGTGGGGATTGGTGGCACTGTTGACAGCCTAGCTAAAGAGCTCATCTGCATTTCCCCCCTGCCCTGATTTAATACCATTTGAGGATGCTTTCTGCTTCATCAGAGGCAGAAGCAAGAGAGGCTTCAGCTTGCTTTGTGTCGTCCTCTGAGCCAAAAGAAAAAAAGAAGGGGGTGGGGGGAGAAAGGGAGCACCTGTCAAGCTAATACCTTTGTGCATTATTAGGGATGATCAGGCAGATGTTGTGTGGGGGAAACCATTTCAGAAAATAGAATCTGGGTGGGCTCAGCTAAGGCTACAGGGAAGTGTGGGAGCCCAAACAGACTCAGTAAAACCATAATAATAACAGTAATTAGAGATTTTCACAGACTAATCTGTCCTGTATTTGTACAATAATAGCTTTTCCTACCTAGTCCATTAGACAAGTTCAAATTCACATTGCTGTGGATACTGATAAATGAAATTCATCCTGACAACATATGGAAATTTATTTGTGATTTCTGGTTCTAGCTGACACCCTTCCAGGGGAGTTGTTTGCAGCTGTCACTGAAGTGACAGTGCAGCCCAGTCCTGTAGTAACACTGAAGTGCAAAAAATGCCCCTTTGATGGGTTCTCTTCCTGGGTGGGCTCTGGGAAGCTCTGCTTCCCTCTCAGGGCCTGCAAGGGATTGTCACAGCAGCAAACTATCTCCCTAAGGGGGAGAAGGAGTCCAGAATGGAAGAAAGACTGCAACCCTAATTCTGCAGGTTACCCAGTGTTACTCCAGAAAGCAGAGAAATAACGTTAGCAAGAAAGGTCAGCAGCTGAGATGCACCATGTGTGATATAGGCTTCCACCTAAACAGTGTCTATATGGCAGGTTATTGTGCTGCAAGAGGTTGTCCCACTGGCCTTTGGTATGCTGGGTTCATGGGGAAACTCAGTCCCACTGAGGCTGAAGGTAGGAGCAGTGTCTGAATGAGTGTGGCCACGGGGCTGGAGTTGCACATGTATAAACTGTAGCATGTTTCCAAACTCTGAAAACACCCAGTGCACACTTGGCAGATTTTATATCTACTGTACTCGTATTGAAGGACTGGACCAAGTCATCCTTGATCAGTTCTGATTGAAATATCATTCAAGTAAAAATTGCTTTTCATGGGACGGGAGAAACCCTTCAGAATCTGGCTCATTGCTTGAAATGTGAACGCCTGGTTTACTTGTAAGTGGCCTGAAAACTCAAGAGGTTGTGACAGGGCTAAGGGGAAAGTCCCCCAGTTGACCTCTGTCCTTGCAAAGCCATCCATACACAAAATTGATATTGGCTCAGGGGAGCTGTACATTAGCAGAATGTAACGTCAGTTCAGATTTCATCACGTCATGCCATAAAAAAAAAATCAATGTTACTCAGATCAAATAAAACAAACAAAAATGCAATAGCAGAAAGCCACTCTGGCACGAGCTATCTGAAGGGGAGAGGCCATAACACAGGTATTGTTTGCTTTAAATCTTCATAACAACTTCTCTTGTATTTTTCTATGGTTGTAGTCTCTGCACTTTGCTCCTTTTGGAATAGCAATTACAGTATGTCTAGTAAGAATTCCTGACAGCTTAGGACCTTGCTTAATGGTGGCTGGTTTTTTATCAACAAGGCAAGAAAGACATTAATACAACTTCAGATTTCCTGCCAAATCCCAGAAGAGATCCAAGCTATTAATATAGATACGTGTGTAAGGCATGATACACTGGTCTGAAACTGTTGTTATCAGAAGATCTTGTAGTGATACCTGTAGCTGTCTAACACTCTTCATCCCTTTATTATTAATCTTGAAACAAATCTACTCTTCAAGCAGAAATTTCAGTTCCAAATGTTTGCTTCAGCTGGGTCATTTTGAAGGAGGAAAGAGGTAAAGGAGGGCTCAGCAAAACTGCTCCATTAGTTTAAAAAAATAAAGGAGATACCCACTGCAATGAGGCTAAAGGGGATTTAGTTGTTTTTCATTTCCCCTTTATGTAATTTCAAGGCTGGACTGTTTCAACAAACCCCAGAAGCTGTGAGCACTTACACTGTCAGCTTTCTTCAATTTGAAGTCACACCTGTGAAAAATCAGGTGTATTTTATGTAGGGAGATGTACACTTGAAATTTCCAGGAGCAGACCAGTGGTGCCCCAAACATATCAGCTTTTTTTTTGGATTCTGAACGGATCATAAGTGTACATTCAGGGCCAGACCTGTTTTAATTAATAATACAGTGGCTTTTTCCATCAGAGGATCTGAAAGCTGTTAATCTGCAAGCTCACTGAGTGCACCCTCCCACTTTTAGGCTGAGATATAGGGGACACATAGGCTGTGAAACGTGGTCCCTGCAGAGCAGAGCACACAACAGCACTGCAGGATGACTTGTGGCACAGGGCAAGCAAAGACTGCACATACCCTGTGGAAAACTCAATTTACAGGAACAGATCAGGCAAAATAAATCCCTCAGCTGGCTCCATCTCAGCAGAATTATGTCAATGTTTCATAAACTGACAGAGTTGCTATTTGACCAGGCCACTGAGTCCCAGACCTCACTGCTTGCCACATCTCACTGTTAATTGAGAAATCCCATCTCTGGACCAACACTGCAGAGCCTGGAAAGTCTTGGGAGCCTCGGAGAATAGCCTCAACAATTAGGAAAGTAGCAATCCTTAATTAAATTCTCTTGTGCATTTAAAAGCGGTAGGGAACCAAGCCAAGATAATCCCCTTCCTCAGAAAAGCAGCTTTGGGTGGGATTCCTGTCTTCCAAAAGCCAACTTAATTTTCACGTTCCCTACAGCAGATTGTTTTACGAGAGGAGCCTTCCCCTACCATTTATCTGGCTTTCTCATCACTCTCTATTTTCTCCCTGCTCCAGCATTCCTGACTCTGCCTTCTCTAGTTTCCATGGGGGAGGTTTTCCACTTTATTTTCTGGCAGTGGTGCCGATTTCTGAAAATACTTATTATCTCTGTAACCTCAGACAGCCAATTTCCTGGGATATTTCTTCCCCATCCTTTTGAGAAGCCACTTATGCAATTACAGACAGCAGAGTCAGTATTTCAGTGTGTTTCTGCCATCACATGTGCTCCACAACCTGCCTCTCGCACACAACCAGCTCCTCTTAATTGCAGCCTCAACCACAGCTCAGCTAAATTATCTGCAATGCTTAAAACATGTAGCCTTTCCAGGCCCGATTTTCCAGCTGTCCTTTGAAAGATGTAGGGTATCCATTGAGAAGTCAGTGTTTATTTCTTTGCTGATAACAGAAGTTTTACTAGAGCAGGGACAGAGGGAGCCGACTTTGACCTGATGCTGTCAGTGAAAAATCCGCTGTAACTTCTATCAGACTTACTATCAGGAAAGGTGATAATGTATTAAGGCAAGGACAGAAATTATCTAATTCCACATGAAGGGAAAAGAAAATCACCTACATCTCTGTGGTAAAAATCCACTCTTCTCTTCCAAGAAGGCAGGTGCAGTGACTTCATGGCAGGTCCCTGGGGATCTGCTGTCTGCCCTCCCAAACCTCTGCAGCTTCCCAGCTGGTGAGCCACGAGCATCTTGTTCTTCCCGTTTGCAGTTGAGCCATATTTGCTACTCTTCTGTATGTTATCCCACAGAACATAGCAGGGGATGTTTTATTTTATATTTAAGTTTCTTTTATTTCCCCCCCTCTATTTTAAAGATGCTGGTGAGATGGGTGTGGGGAATAGATTCCCCAGACAGGCTTATAATTTCTGACCCCACTGCCATGTTTCAGCATGGGAAAGGCTGCAAGGACTGGGCTGAAGTTCCTGTTTTCCACACATGTTCATTTGCAGGGGGTGTTGTTTTTTCAGTGTTTTTTTCCCTCTGCCTGCCCTGACTGGCAGCAGGGTATCACCCACCGTCTGTCTCTCCATCACATGGTGTCTCTGTCAGTTGATCTCTGTGCATCTTGTGGATATTTTAGGTAGTGTAGAGCAGGGAGGGTTTGTAAAATTTTCAGATACCTCTCAAGAACAAAATCTCCCTCCCTGTGTGCTTCTGAAATGGATCTTACTCCTGCCTGGAACGAGTACTGAGTGTGCGCTTGCCCCTTCTCAACAGGCTGAGCGCTTTCAAGTTGCAAATGGTTAAATAAACACGTTTCTCTTACCCGTAGCTTGGCCAGGCTGCTTGTCACTGCAGCGTGGGATCCTAACAAACTCCAGGCAGCTACAAATCCCTCTTTTGATCGTCAGGCAGATTCAGGAAAGCTCTCCTGTGAGACATGGTGAGAGCAAGCCCTGCCCCTCCCTGTAACAGTAAAGGAACAGCTGGCAAAGCGAGGGGCTGTTGCTGCAGTGGCAGAGGGGATTGCAGTCCTGCCTGCCTGCACCCAGGGCCGTGTTGTTTCCCCACTCGGTGTAGCCAGCTGTGACACCGTCTCTGTAAGAGCAGCAGTGAAGAGCTGGAGGTGACTCAGGCAGGCACGTCAGCTCAGCTTCCCTGCGTCACAGGAGCCACATCAGCTGAGACCCACAGCTTCTCTCCTTCAAACAGAGAAATTCGTCAAATTTCACCTTTCTTTCTCATTTAGAGGGAGAGAATTGTGCAAACAAGAGGCAGGGTGCCCTTTATTTTCCCCTTTTCACTGAAGTAGCAATTACTGCAGACTGCTTGGTAGTTTAAAGAGAACACTGAGAAGAACCCAGACATAAATAGTACTGTGCAGAAGGGGAAGCATAACATGAAAAGGAAAGATCTACAGGTCATGGTTTGCCTTACTTCAAATGGGAGCAGCTCTAGCACATGCCGACTGCACAAATTACTCAAAAATTGCAAAGTGCTCACATGCATAGCAATATTTACTTCTGCTTCTAAGTATTTATATGGTGGTGGACTTTTTTGGAAAGCTTCTTTTAGTGGTTTCACCAGTAACATGTTTGAAACCCATCTCCCCCTCTGTTAACCAAAAGACAAATTTTTCATCACATTTTAAAGGAGCATGACCAGTTTCTCATTCTTTTGTTGATGAGAATTTCCCACATGTGGAAACTATTTTGTTTCTCATGCAGAAGCTCATTTTATTTCTGTTTTGAGCATCTGATCATGTGCAGGAAGGGGAAGTCCTTGCCCTAACTGAAAAGATACCAGCTTTCATCTTCATGAGTGATTCAAAGCCATAAGAGAACCGTGGGATCCAAAGGGGAGGATAATACCACCAGTGAAGCAAAATGCCCAAGAGTAATGAGGACAAAACACAGGGATGTGAGATATCAAGCCAGTTTTACATGCAGGACACCAGAAATCCTGTACCCAGGGAATACCACAGCAACTTGGTGCTATCATTTACTTAATACAATTTTATTTAACAGGAGCTGGGATTTTGTGAACAAAATGCTGCATGTGCTCTTTGCTGTTGAATTTGTGTCAGCACATTGCATGTTGTGGTGGCTGACAGACCCCTCCGGGGCTGGGGAAGTTTGCTGATTAGCCTTCTACATGCTGTGGAAATGAAACCCAGCAGTTCAGTCTCAGGATTCACAGGACATTTAAAGCTGTGTTCTCTAAGCTACAAATAAGTGTTCAAGGTCTGTTGGATTTGATTTATGGCTTATAAATGTGATCCTGCTGACCTAAATACTACTTATTTGTAGCTTTCCTTCTTAGGAGAATGGTGAGAAATAGGAAGCCAAATTCACTCGTAGAATGTAGGCTAAAAGCAGCAATGGTGGCAGGGACAGACACTGATCACTAAGAGAAACCCTTTCCCTCCTGCCTCTCTAATGCTTGAAGAAAAGGTAGGGAAAATCAGTCTTGCCCAGTGTTGTAAGAAGTCATCCACCTCTCAGCCCTTTCCTGCCTTGGGGTAGGAAGGAGGGAGCAGGGGAGCTGTAAACGAGCCCTCTGGTGGGACCTTGCTGGTGCTGCCCATGTCTTAGCACCCCTAAAACCTGCACCACGCTTTTTGCTACAGCCTTCTGGTCCCCCACCTATGCTAAATAAATAGTTAAATAGCTCTGTGCTGCACATAACTAGTCAAAACCAGAGGCTGATTCAGGTAAAATAGTGAAGTTTGAGATTTCTGATAAAAAAGAGCCCATAACAAAGGGAGCTAATCTGTTCCCAGTGCCTCTGAAGTGCTTGCGTCTGAAAAGTCTGAGGTGGATTTTGTATTTATTGCTTTATTGCTGAATCAGGCTGTTGGAAATTAACCTCCCACCTGGAGATCTGTGGCTTTCTCAGGTTCCTAAGCAAGCTGGATTCCTCTGCACAGCAAAAGTGCACCTCTTCATCAAGCCACGACCCTTATTGAGCTTGAATTCATTTCAGGATCATCTGAATCAATTATTATTATTTTGGAAGTAATAAACCTGGGCTTATTTCAAAAGGGGTTTTGCTTATAAAAAAAAAAAGCCAACCTAACAAAGGGGTGGTTTGGTAGTGAAGCTGTCTGTATGAGCTGTATGTTATGTGTAAGTGCCTCATTACAGTTTTCCCAACTGTTTAAAGTTGCCTTTCAGTTTGATGGCAACAGTGAAACGAAGATGTCCAACTCAGTAACAGTAAAAACTGCACGGGAACAACATCCACAGTCAGTTAAACTGCACGAAATAGGGAGTACAAGGGATGGTGGAGCCCCAGCTAGCGAGGTAAAATGCAGCGTGGTCTGTACAGGTGATAGAAAGAGGAAAATAATATAGGAAGGAGGACTGTACATAAAAGTTGCTGATGCGTATCTAATGCTTTGTTTGGGGAAGGCGTGAGGCTGGCAGGCTCTGCTCTGCTCTCCTCAGGTGATCTTCCTGCAAGCAGTGAAGCAGAAATGTATTTGGCCAGGAACAGAAAGATACAGACACAGTCAAAACCGCCAGGTGTCCAAAAAATATTTCACTTAATAGGGTCTGTCGTTTGAACACAAATTCGGGTATTGTGAAAAGCAAAATTACTAAAGTGGTGAACTCAATACACCAATTTTTTTTTTTTTTTTTGCCAGGCACAGCAAAATGAATGGAAAATACAGCTGATGAGTTCCTTTTCTGTCCTTATTATGTGGTAGTGTTCTTTCATCTGGGGATGAGGTCTCCGTATTTCACTCTAACAACTCTCCCGAGCATTGATCTGCTGCTCTTAAATCTAGTCCTTACTGCAATTAAGTTTGCACAGAGAATCCCTGTGGCTGTGAGTACCGAATGCTGAGGAGCTTTTAGCTGATCCTGCCTATGAAGGTGTAGTATTAACCTGTTTCAGAGGAGAGAATCACCAGGAGATAGCAAAAAGTGTCTGTAAGCAGAAGAGAAATGGTAAGAAAGGAAGAATTTTGTAACAGCCGTAAAAGGGTGCGTACAGTTTTACCCAGGTCGTTGTTTGCAAACAATTCCCCATCTCTGGGTGACTGCTGTACTCACCAGGCTTCTCAGTTAATAGGTTCTCTCTGATTTCTCATTAGCCATAGCCACCTAATTACATCCAGGAATGGGACTTATGTCCCGCTCTCCTCATCAGTGTTTCTTGCTGAGTAGCAGCCATAGCTCTCACTTTTGTAGCTTTCCCTGTATATTCAATGAAGAGCTCGGACATCTGGGTCAGGGCTACAGAAATTAGAAGGCACCAGAAATTATATATTTCAGTGCCTGCATCAGTTTGTGGATCCACTCTTAAATGTTTTCATGGAGAGTCTTTCATATTAAACATATGTTTAAACCTTAGCCAAACAGGGTCTTCAGTGTAAGGCAAAGAGAACAGCAGGCTTGGTTTAATGAGCCCATTATATTAAAAGAAAAGAAAAAAAAAAATCCCCTTGAGCCACAGTATCGATGATTATTTATACTGATCAATACCTAATGTGACTAGTCTGCAATGGAAAGCTGCTCTAAATCAGGCTGAGGTTGTCTGTGGTTCGTGGGCAAATCTTTCCTGGCTTTCTCCTGGGTCATCACTGCTGGAACCAGAGCACATGCCAGCTGCAAGCATGCAGGAAAACATCATATACAGATAAAAAGTACAACAGCCTTTTGGTTAGAAGCCCAAGTTTCTCCATCACCTAAAATTACAGTAAGATAAAATTTCTGTCAAAAAAAATGTCACACTGTCAAAATGAAAGCCTTAACAGTTTCTTGTTTCTGTTGAAATTTCACTTTGAGGAAATACAAGAAGAAATGGAATTTTTTTTTTTTCCTTGTTATCATCACAATGTGTTATTTTAGCCAAGAACAAAGATTTTGGATTTTTTTTAGCATTTGTTTGTTAGAAAATTTATTTCAGTCGAGCCTTGCTGTGGCAAGGTCCCATTGGTATGTGTTGAAATGTTGGAGATGATCCTACCCTGGGGCACATCTATAAAGATAACAACTGTGCCGGCAAAGCAGCGTTTTGTTCACACCTGTATTTAGTATTTATCAGTGAAGGTCATGACAATAGTGCCCCATTTTGAGTGATTATTTTGTTACTATCTGGGTTAAACTGAAATAGGACGCTGCTCATTTGAAAGAAACCTCCCTATGGAGATAGGTACCACAGTAATGAGATGAGAACTCAAACTAATTGAGTTATTTTGCTTCCAGAGCATGTGTGGGCAGGCCTTATTCCTTCAAAATATTCCTACACTTTAAAAGTAGTGAACAAAATTTAAGGATTGATCTTCTCTTCCATAGAAACTAGTATCTGTTTAGTTTAAATTGGTTTCAATCTAGCAAGATTTATGATTTAACAGTTCTTCTCTGGTTTTAGGGAGGAAATAAAGGACATAGAGGCTCTTAAGCCCCTGATTTGTCTGTACAGATATTGCCTATGTCTGTATCTCTTCTGTTATGGGTTGCAGCTATTTCTCTTTCTATAATATCCTCCTATAACCTGACAAGAGCAAGCTCCATTTCTAGTGGTAATGAACTAATTAAGAAACTAAAATCAGCCAGCTTTCTCTTAAGTGAAATCAATTTAATGTAAAATTTTAAAATATACTAGCACTCTCCAGATATTGAAATTGCACTCTTTTGTGTTCTTAATACATTTCAGCAAGATCAAGTAGCAGCAACAAAGTATTCCATTTCCATGGAAATCGGTGTATTTTTCTTTGCCTCTAATCAGACCACTTTGCTGAAAGCTAAACTGTTTATTTTTAACCTCTCAGAAGATGAAAGCTTGCCGTGCCTTTTATGTCAGGAGTGTAGTTGTTCTTCTCTGCTTCATTAGGTCTTCTGGCCTCAGCCTCACCTGCAACTGAGAGCTGGGCAGTGGGACAGATGTGTAGAGGATGCTAATGCATCCTCTGGCTGGAGGCTGGCTCAGGAAGAAGCATCAGATCCAGGATGTTACTCAAGCAGGGGTTACTCAAAAAGCTGGCTTATGTTGTGCACGTGCATAACAAAAAATTATTTGTCTTATCATTAGCCCCAAAAGCAAAGGATGGGGTTAGGACAAAGATGGCATATCGGGTTTAAAAGAGAGTTTTCTAACAGTTATCATTGCAAATGCAGCAGGGGTATTGAGAAACAAGAGGTGGGTGGCTGGAGCTATGGTCCAACAGTCTGGTTCTGAATCTCCCCGTGGTGCTTGTGCTCATACACCATCATTGCTGATGAAGGTTCAGAGGCTGCATAACCTCCTGTGCAAATGCCATCCACTTTTAGCCTCAAATAGGGATTCTTGTGCATCCTCCCCAGCTCAGGGAGAAAAATGACATAAGAAGGAAAGGTGGAGTCAATACACACTTTCAGCATTGTGAAAACTCTCATTGTACAATGCTGGTAGGTCACTTATTTTTATTTTTTCCAAAAATAAGCTGGTGACTTAAAGCTTTGTTCTAAACCAGAAGCTATTTCAGTAAATTGTCTTGGTTTGTTGGGGTTTTTTTGACGAAGCCCAGTTGCTGTAACCAAGCTGATGTTTATTTGCACTGATGGAAGGGCACAGAGCAGCAGATGGTGTGCAGTCCCATCAACGTACATGTGTGGTTAAGGTACAGCTCTGCATCTGAATATAAAGAAACTCCTGCCAGATAATAGAATTACCAGGGAAGCCCACTGCTTGGGTACTGTGTCATCAGTTACTGCTGTGTGCAAAACAGCAGGGTATGGTTCAGTAAGGAAGTCTGAAAATCCCTGAGAGAGGTAAGAAACTGTAGCTCCCAGCACCTGCAGGGAATGAGTCTTTGTTAAGGACCATGAGGGTTGCCATCTCCTCTGTGGAGACAGCACCAAGGCACTTTCAAGGTGGCTGATGTAGGAAGGAGGTAACACAGAAGAAAGAATTCAGGTGGGGCAAAGAGCCTTCAGCTGAGGGGAGCAGCCAGAGGGAAGGAATTGGTGTAAGATGGCATAAATAGGGTGTAGAACAAGGGAGCAGGGGGATAGGAGCCTACCACCAAGGTCTCTTTGTTGTAGGTATGTTAGCTTGGTGCTCATGAGCAGGACAGCAGTGCCTGGCTGACACTTCTTGGGGACAATGTTTTAATGTCTCAGGTTTCTTGGCAGGATTCAAAGTCAGTGAGTGTTTGCAGACCTCCTGCAGACCAACTTCATGAGCTTTCCTGCCAACAAAACCTGCCTAAAGGATCACATCAAGATTGAATATATCAGTTTGGTAAGACTGATTTTTTTTTTTTTCTTTTCATTCTCGGCCTTGATAAGAGTTTAACTTCTTGACATATCTGTTTGGCCTTGATATTGTTGAAAGTGGTGTGTCTGTGCATAGCTTAAAATTAGTCATAGTGCTTTTGCTTTCTTTGTCTCATGTTCTTGTTGGGCTAATGGTGTTAAAAGTCATAGCAGGAATTGAGCACAGCGTGGGGCTTGAACCTCTGAGGGTAGGAACAGATATCAGCTCATCAACTTAACAGGCCTGAGCAGTTCCCCCTAATTACTCTCTGGTTTGCACGGCAGAGATGCATAGATGTTATTTACCTCTGCTGATGACACACAAGAGGGAACTAGCTCCTGCTCCCCTTTAATAGCTGTGATGCCTCTGCGCAGATAACAAGAGCAGCCAGCAGTAAAATTGCCTCCTTGCCTCTGAGGTCAGTAGCTGCAGCTCCAAATTCACAGAGGAAAAAAGGCAGGAAAATGCTACTTTTGTGTGGTCACTCTTCACCCTCGGAGGGGCACTGAACTGCCAGCACGGGGGCTCTGCCAGGTGGGGAGGGAGAGAGTCCTCCTTATGACACCACAAATTTACTCCAATCCTTTTTCCATCTACTTAAATAGTGCCAGGGTTGAACTGGAGAGAAAGCAGGATGATAATCAGTGTGACCTGGTGCAAAACAATCTCCTCCACTTTACTTCATGTTTTTTGTTAGCATTCAGATAAGATTTTAATTAAGGTTTTAATTTATTACCTATTGATCTTTGATATTTACCCAGGGTCTCTTTTTTTTTTTTCTTTATTGATTTGATCTTGCTAGATAGGAATTAAACACACCATTAGTCTTAGGTTAGCTCAAACTGAATAGTTCAGTTAATGAATGATTCGCCGACCATACTAATTGCTCAGTTTGCTGATAGGCTCCAGGAACCACCACAAGACAAACTGATATTTATAACAGGTGTCTGAAGCTGGCAGATGTTTAGGGAGAAGCAGCAGATAAGCAGGATTAGGGAATTTCAGAAAAAGTTAACCTTTTTCCTTGCTGGGCCACGCGGGCCTCGCCTCAGGCGTCATCGCTAGAAAAATGAGGCCATTGTAAGATTTATTGGCTCAGTGCAGCGTTTACTTAGTGACAGTCACAAAAGGTAATTGTGTGAGCATGTGCAGCCTGGAGTGTTTAATTGCCTCTGCGCCAGGGCTCCCGTGTGTATACGGGGAAGGACTTCCCCAGATGGATTAAGCAGTGTCTTTCCCAATATATAAGCCACCAAGAATATAACGCTAGCAAGCCTGCAGCATTGCTGCAGCAAGATGATTGTGTGTGGAGGGAAGCAGAGCAAGGGGAAGGGGCAGTGGAGCCTGCTCGGTGCTCGGTTTATCCCTCCACAAACCATCTCCTGGGAGCATCGTTTCTGGTGACTTTGTCCTATGGAGCTACAGCCCTTGGCAGCAAAACAAGCACCTACGTGCCTGCCAGAAGGTGCGAGTCAGCCAGGACCAGGAAGAAAAGGAGGTGGGGTGGATGTGTGTCTGTGAGAAGACAACAAAAGTTTGAGTTATTTCAATCCCAGGTGATTTCCCTTTTAAAAAGAAAAAACAAAAATCACAACTTTACTTCTATTCTCTTCTTCCTGCCTATTTTCCCTAGAGAGGGTTATCTTTTCTTTCCCAGTTTTCCTCCTTCACAAGCACATTATTTTTTTTCTTTTTGGCACTGAGAAGAGGAAGAAAAGAAAGTACATGGGAGGAAATGAAGGTGAAAAGGATAAGCACAACCTGAAAAAAGCATTTGGTTTCTTTACCTAAAAGCAGGAAATGGCTTTAAAATAACTTTTATAATATAGAGGTCATTCAAAGTATTTTATTTTTTTTAACAAATGCCTACTAGCTCAAGCAGCTGCTCCTGTGTCTGTCATGTGAGTGAGTAACAATGAGATGGTAAAAACTGGCTGCCATCATAATTTTAAAAAAAAAAAAAGGTGATTCTCAGTCGCATCACTTTTTACTTTTGTATAGCTTCTTGATTACACATGATGATGCTGAATACTGGCTTTATGGAGGCCTTCTGCAACTTTAGGTTTAGAAGCATGTTACTAGATTAATCTGTTTGGCCCTGAACATGGAGCCAGGGAGCAGCAGGAGCTGCCTAACTGTGTGAGAAAGCAGTGCTTGTTGATGGAGGCAAGCCTAATCATCACCCAGCGTCCTTGCCCTGCAAGATAAAAGCAGAAATAGGCTGGGGTTTTATGTGTTTTGGTTTGGTTTTTTTCTCCATAAGACTGTGGTGAGAGTGGAGGAAAGGAGCAGGTTGAGATGCCAGGGCTGAACTTCCTCTGCCACAGCCTGGCCAGGAGGGACAACCATGCCTGAAGGAAAAGCAAAGCTCAGCCAGGGGGTTGTTGGGGGCTAGGAGGACTTCTGAGGATAGCTGTCTCCAAACAGCTCAGGGTGGAAATGGGAAAGCACAGCATACTGATAATCGGGAAGGATCTGCTTTAAGGGCTAAAATTAAAAGCTATGTATTGCCGTAAAATGCAGAGTCTCAATTTTCCTGTGACATGTAGGATTAATTTCTGGGCCTTGCGGTTTATGAGATAATGGACTGTGTAACTGTTCCTCATCTCTGTGACTAACAGCTCCTTTTTGGCACACGTCCTGGAACTCAAAGCAGTGTAATTTTTAATTCTGGATATCACAACTAATTATACTATTACAACTAGCTGTAATGTTACAACTAACATTATTCATCTTAGCCTCGGTCGTCCTTTGCCTTTTATAAATCCTACTTCTTCTGCACAGATTAAACGCAGAGGCTATTAACACTTTGATTACGGTTTAGTCATATTAAATTATCCCTTGGTAGTAAGGCTGTCCTGTCAACCACTATGATACCTGCAATTAATTGAAAAGATAACTGGTAGTTTGATGCGAAGGCTGCGCCTGGGTAGGAGAGCAACCCCTGGGGAGCCTGGTGCAGGCTCAGGTGTATCCTTCCTCCTTCCTTGCAGTGAGACAAAACAGAGTTAGGCTAAAACAGGAGAGGGATTTACACCCATAACAAGGTTGGGTGGCGATATGCTGAAGCATAATTAGATATTGAAGGCCTCTTGGGTGACAAAGGAGGGAGAAATATCAGAAACAGGGAATTGAGTTGTTACCAGCTATTCTTCTTAAAACTGAGTCCCCAGCCCTATGTGGTCCAAGGGCCTTGGGGAGACCTCGCAGCTGCAGGGAGCCGTGGTGTTTGAGTGCTTCAGCCCTGACACACGATACCACTGCCCATCCATGCGCGTGGCCTTTCATACTGCTTTTTACCAGGGTATTTAGGGGTCCCTGAGGGTTGTGTGCCACAGAGCCTCCTATTACCAACAGAAGGGCTTTGGGGTAATTTCCAAATATATGTCACCCCTGCATTGAACAGCCCCAGGGGAGCAGCTCTGTGGATAATTGCCTTTTTGGCAGCTGTTGCCCATGGCCGTGGAAGGGCTGCTCACCATAGGCATGGTGTGAACTGTGCCTGCATCATTTATTTCTACCCCTAGACAATGAGCTACGATTTTCTTTTCTATAATTATTGATACAGTGGCTGGTAAATGCTTCCTTGTCTTCTCACCAGTCTCAAAGGTTAGCTTGTTAACGAGGAGGTTTTCAGGCACTCACCAGCGGTGTTCCCTTTGCAGGGGAGCGGGGTGTCTTTGAATGGTTGTTTGATGCTGTTCACATGGGCAGGCAGCAAGATAACAAGGCAAATTATTGTCTGCTTCGCTGATCAGAGTCTGTAATAATCACTCACCTGGTGCTACACATTCAATTCCTGACAAACCAAAAGGCATTTGCCATTTTGGCTGATGCTTTTCCTTTTTTTCACCATGACACACACCAGTTGGATATGGTTTTGTTGCATCTAATTGCAAGTGATCTTTGATATTTATTTTTTTTCCTCTCACATCTCCAGAGGCACACCTTTTGGAGTGCCAGCAGCAGGCAATAGAATTTCAAAGCATTTAGGAATGCCAATTAAAGCTTATTTATGTGGTGATTGAACTGCCTGAGAGCTCAGTGCCCACCAGAATGCACTGTGGCCTTAAATGAGGGGAATTGTCTTCCCTGCCTACATCTGCCCAGGAGGGAGGTTTGCCTGATGATGGCTACTCTGGTCTGTAGTTAAACACCTCAGCTCAATTTTATGCACCTGCAAAAAGTGTCCATCCTTACATGGACATTAACACATTTTCATGTCTATACTAATATGTTATTGCACATAGAAAGCAATAATAAATTGTAAGTTTCTCCAAAAGAAGAAACAGTATTTTGTTTTACTGGCATCCAAATGTAACAGCATTAACTCGGGTTTCTGCTGATTTGTTTGTTAGTTCCACTAAACCAAACTGGGCAAAATGGCTTTGTGGTGTGGGTGGGTTTGGATTTGGTGGTTGCTGGTTTTTGAATATTTGAGCGTTGGCGGAATTTTATTTGATTGTAAAAGGGTAGGACTTTGATGGCTCATAGCTTTTATGGTATCATAGGGGCTGTGTTTCCACCATTAAATATCCTGTATTTTGGGCATAGTCTCTGCTGTTCAGCCCTGGCATCTTCTAGCCCTCAAGCAAGGCAGGAATGCATTGCACACTTTTCCAAATTATGCAATTCTCATAGGTGGCTGAAGGATGACTTCTTATGGTGATGTTTTGGGATCTTCCCTCTGTTCCCCTTCCTGTGTGGTGGGCCCAGAGCTCACAAACACTGCTAATCAGCTTGTTTCCTCCTACGCTTATTCTTGTCAGTTGTTACTGCTCCCAGAAATATTCCTGAATTTGGGTTTAGCTGGCTCCTGTTGCCCTCTCCTGTGTGGCAGGTGGGCAGAGTGGGCCTTTGCTCTTGGAGACGGGGAGAAACTGTTGGCTGCACTGAGCAAAACCAAGTGAGACTCTGTCCTCAGGGATTTAGCCCAACGTGTATGAAGCTCACATGTTCTATAAATAAACAGACTGCATATGAGCATATCTGCCCAGGAATGACAAGGGTTTCATTAAAAGAAAAAAAGAAACCACAAGAAAACCCAAACAACAAACTCAAACAAAAAAAATAGAATAGCAAACTGATTTTTTTCTACTCACTCCTGACTTTTTCTGTTGTTCTTTGTCTTCTGTTTTTAGCTTTAAAAGCCTGAAGTTTTCCCTACAATGAGTTAGGTGAGATGTATTTTTAGAAGACAATAAGAGTCTCATGAGGCTAGAGCTGGATCTAATAAGGAAAAGACTAATTGGGGTAGGGCAAAAACCAAATGATAATGTTTCACTTATTATTATGAAAATTTCCCAGGAAGAGGAAACAGCTGGGATTAATATAAAGCTCTCACTTGCATTTTGATTTCTTGAAGTCAGACAGAACAAGAAACATTTGTTAAGAAATGAAAAATTGAGCTACTATTTTGGAGCTTTTCATATAAAACACTTTATTCCATTACATGAAGTATCTATAAAATATTTTTCCACATATCCTGCAGAAAGTTGGTCCTTTAGAAAATACTTAAAGCCTCTTTCTTTATCTGTGTCAGATACTTCAGGTTTAATGTAAAATCAACATTTTGTAGTACAAGGGGGCAGCAAATGAAAACAAAGACCTTCACTGACCCAGCAGTGAAGGATGCCCTGAGCCATGTTGCCTAGTTTGTTGTCCAGTGTATTTTCCTACTTGAAAAACAGAGTCAAATGTGCTAAGCCAGGGTATGGGGTTTGATTCATCTGTTAATAGGTTTGATTCACCTCTTAATAGAGCTTTTTGGGGCTATAATAGGGAAAGCTGTAATTGATTCCTCTTTCCTGTATCAGAGATCAATAGGAAGGGAATTGCATGCAAACTTGATCCTTTAGTGTGCCCTCCTCCTTTTCTGGCCACAGTGGGGAAACAGTTCCTAAGGGACATGCTGATCCATCATACTCCTGTGTTTTGGGGATTTACAACACAGGCTTTCTCAACAGCTGCCTCAAAATCACACCCTTGTAGACCAGTGCTGTAATCCTGGGGCCTGATCTGATGGTCTGCAGGCTAATTTAAGGTTTTGGTGATGTTTAGATGGGAAAGCGATCAAAACAAAAATGTACCTAATTACCAGCTAATGTAGATATCATGTAAATAAGCAGTACTTGAAGGAGGACTTTTGGCAGAAACACCCCTGGAAGGCTATTGAATATATCTGCAGGAGAATCTGCAGGTTCATTAATCACTTATGAAAAGGAGTTTTAATTTTTTCAGGAGCTAGAAGATCTATTTATAATTAAGACAAATGAAGAAAGGGTGGCTCTACAGCTTTCCTGATGACAGTAATGGAAAGCCAGAGCTTTGTTTCAGGAGCATACCCACCATCCATTGCGAGCTGAAGCAGGAGCTGAGTGATAAGGCCATGGCCTTTGATCATCTGTCAAAATTAAACCTTGCTGGGTGAAATTCAGCCCTTGGATATACAGGTAGTTCTTATTAAAGACATGTGCCTGAGAGCTAAACATAGGAGTCCTAGCCAGAAAAATCTGATCAGGGTGTACAAGCAAATTTTCCCTATCACAGTTGCATGGAGGGAGTGGTATTGTATCAGTGAATGAAGTCCTGCAGAGATCTGATAAAAACTGTCTTTATGGAAACTATTAAATCCCATTTGGCTGTCTGGGGTTATTTTATTGTTATTATATCTTTGTCCGCGATCACCCTGAACAAAGTTTTCAGACTTTCCAGGAAATTAACTGAAGATCAGTTACTGTGCTGTCCTCCAAATTTACGGCTCTGCAACTAACTACAGACCCAGATGTACAGTCATAAATAATCTCTCCTGTCTTCTGGCCCATCAAATAGAAATCTGCTCTTCCTTGGGAGCAGGCAAAATGAAATTGGTGCATTACAAACAAATTTATTAAAAGGTTCATTCGATCTTCATGAAACATGAGGAATCATCAGTGCTTAGTAGGGAATGAGATTTTTTTTTCTTTGACTATGAATGTATCTGAGAAACTCAATAAGAGAACCAGCATGGAGTAAGTTTACCTTCTGAATGTCAAAAGCAAAGGCCAAACCTGGAGCTGATTAATGGCTGTATAATCTTATCAGTTCGCAATGAAGGAGCTGTGGGTCGTAGCTAAATTATTTGTAAGGTAATTTGGTTTGACCTTAATGAGGGCTGAGGTCCCACAGACCATGGAAAAGTCTATCAATCTCCCTGGCTCTGGAAGCATTTGGGGGTTTCTCTTATTGTATCTTTGCTAATGCATTTGTTGCTTGTGAAATCTCAAAGCAGACCAGATTTTTTTAAAACTCTTTTTAGTAAACAAGACTGTAGCAGCAATGATGGAAAACATTCAACCCGGGATCTGATTTCTGTTGCTGGTTTTTGTACTGGGGGGACATTGTGTACCCCCAAAGCTTTCTCAAGAGCAGGCAGTGAAGTGTATGGTGCTGAGGGGGGGGTGAGCAGGGTGATTTGTGGCTGTGTTGCTGGATGGAGTCCTCCCAGCTGCTTGAGGTTGTGGTCCAGGACATAACTCATGTAGGTGATCCTAGTTATTCTGGCTGCTTTGAGTCAACCACGCACTGACAAACCCAGTTTAAGTTGCAAAATGGGTGCCAGAGTACTCTGGTGAATTCTCCAGAGACAGACATAGAAAATCCTTTCATCCTCTTGAGTCTGCAATAGGAGTGATCCACTTTCTCCCTTTACATAGACTGTTTGTTTAGTGAGTCCCTTTGTCTTACAGCTTTTCCTGCTGCAGATACAGGTAGGAGCTATGATGGGGTAGGAGAAAACTCCTGGTCACTATGGATAGAAGGTATCTGAGAAAGGTTACTCATCTGCAAGGTTTTCTTGTACACAATTAAACCAAATCAGGGATGTTTTGCTAACTGGTGGCTACTGAATAGTAACAGCCCTTCCTTCACCAACACAGCTCTGTACTGGCCCTTCATCTACCCAAACTCTTTACAAAATGTTATCAGTTGCTCCTGACCCTCCTGTCAGCAGTTGCCAAGTAGCTCGTCTATCAGATGCCTGTTTTGTACAGACACGTACTGGAGATAGAACAAAAGCAAACTCCTCCCCCCATCCCTGCAGTGCCAAAGAGATCCAGATACCTGGATTGCTCTAAGGTTTTCCATCCCTGCAACAAGTCTTACTGTTTGTATAGGCGTTGATTCCAACTCTCAATTTCCTGACTACAATGTAGGCTTGGGCCAGTTTTGTGTGAGTAAACATGGTGATTCCTTGGCATGAATGATGCATCTTAAATTCCACTTTGTGGATTCTTTTTGCATTACTAAAGACAGCATAAGAGCATCCTCTGGCTGTTTGCACACCTGGTTCAGCCCACAATTATTTGCTCAGGGGCTGAGGATCTGGTACAGTGTCTAAGACAATGCAAAAGCTTCCAGAGGTTTCAGTGAGCGTTGCTCTCAGTTGAAATTGCTTTTGTCAACAGGCTTTGCTATTTTCCTTCAGCAAAAATGTTGTCATTTTTTCATATGAGGAATCATCTGTGTTCTTTCACTGTAGTGCTGCCTATTTATCCTGTTGCTTTGCTTACGCTGTTTTCTTACCAATATTTTGTTTGCTCTCATTTCTAATAAATTCCTCCAGGACCTAGTCTTTTGGGGCTCGTTTTCAGTCTGCTCTTTTATTCCTTTCTCACTCATATGTTTTTTTCCAGTCAGTTGTTCTGCCTCGTACTATTTCCCAGGTTTTCTTCCCCTTTCTCTCCCTTTCTCCTTCCTCCATTTAGAACAATGCAGGGGCCCAAAGCACAGGTGTGATCTGTGCTGTGCCTTTGCTCCTTCTCCCTTTCTGCTTTCTTCATCCTTTTCTCCTGGAAAGGAAATAATCAACAGAAAGGGAGCCGGGGAAGGAGGCACCATGGCCATGTTATAGAAATAGGAAGGCAGAGGTGCTGAGTGGTGGATGTTAGTTTGACATACAGGATTTGAGCTCTCCTTACTTTTTTTGTTGCTCTGTGCTAAGCATGACTGCCACAGTCTTGATTTTGAAGATGGACAAAGGGGTTGACACAGCACAACCAGCCAGTTATATGTTTTATGTTTGCAAAGCAAGGCTTCAAAATGTAAAGCAAAGCTGTACAAACATCTGGAGAGCACAAGCTAAACGAGGCAGCAGTGGCAAGCTCCTGGGCTTTCCCTCAAAGGTACCACAGGAATTTTGAGGCTCCTATCCCAGAAGCAGCAGATTGGAAAACAGACTCAAAGTCAAGATTTGTAGTCAGTCATTTACTTCAATGAGTTGTGGTTCTAAAGTAGGGATTTGGAGGGGTTTATGTTGTTGTTCTGAATATTCTTTTAATGATAGTGTTATTACTTACTCTGCTCAGCTGTTTTGACACCTTAATATTTCAGGGAGATCTCTTATTTCAGAAGGAAACTAACTCAGTGCTTAATTCATAGTGGTATCTTTTGCAAACAGTTTTTAATGGGAAAAGCGAGATAAATTCAATGTAGTACAAATGATAAGAATAATATAGAGTGTCTTCTTCCATCGTGTTTTGGGGCAGACCTGCCAGCCAATGTTACATAGAGCTCTCTGGTGGGAAAAGAAGATGCAGAAAGTGCTGCCATCAGTCTTTGCCTGCATTTAGCTAGACCCGCTGACATTCACAGAGTGTAATGGGAGGAAAGCTTTCCAAAGCCATTTGACTCCAGAAATTTGAGTTATCATCATTGTCCTATCTCGGTCTGACAGGGAAAATGATTTGTCAGTCAAAATGTCTCGTAAACACGGGCATTTGATTCAATTTAATCAGAGGCAGTCCCTCACTCTCAATTCTAAAGGCTCAGCCTCGAGTGAAGGAGGAATGAAATAGCAGGTGATTCACTTACTCCTGCACCACTGCCCCACTGGCTCTGGATCCGCAGGAAAGGGATCAATCCAAATGCCAGTAGCTCTGGGAAAGGGAGGCTCTCCCAGGCTTTGGGAGCAGGTCCCTGTTTTGACTTGGTGCAGCCAGGCTTAGCCAAGAACCTGAGGTTTTGTGTCTCTGCCTGAGGCTGCACTGGGGTATTTTGGTTTCAAGCTCATGGGGTGCCCTTTACCATGGGGGTTGACAAGACCTCCTGGGAAGGGGGAAAACACAAGTGGCCTTTTTGGCACTAGTTAGGGCTGGGGCTGGCCCAGTGCCAGCTGACTGTGAGCAGGATCTCATTCTGCAAGCACTTATGGGCCCAAGTAAATCTACTTGTGCTAATGGCCTTATTAAGCTCAAGCCTGTATATGTTACAAGTCTACACAGAGAGAAATTAGAGCCCAGATTAGATTAGCTGCTAAAGGCTGTGAATGTACAGCTGTTTGCCAAATTGCACACTGAATTTCATTTTTGCATAGACTTTTACTGATAGCAATTTGAAGGCAGTCATTAGAGCCATCAGCCTTTGAATGAGAAATTTCAAGGGACACTTCAGCATAAATCGGCTCCTCTGCTCGAAGAAATAATTCCTGATTTGCTTTGGGCTACGGAAACCAATTACATGAATTTTGCACAATAACCTGTTTCTCCTAAACAGGGGTAGCACTTCTGGCCATAAACAGCCATACTTTTACTTCCAATTAACTGTGTGGGTGTGTAAACATAAGGAGAACTGCTCTTTTAAACTTGAATTTAATAACCAGAAAATATTTGGAAGAAAAAAAATCATCATTTACAGTTAGAATATGAGACCCTGGCCATCCTTATTCCCTTCCTTTGCAAGCCAGCTGGATCTGTGAAAACAGATAAACCCTTTCCTGTGAAATCATAAATACTGCAGGCTTTATTCCTTACCAGCTCCTGGGCTCCAAGATTTAGGAAAGGGTGTGTTACTAATTTTCAGAGCTAAACTTGACGTAATTCACAGTGCTCTAGTTTTCTTCTATTCCAGGTACTCCAGAGCTGCCCTGTAATCCCTGAACCCTGCTGAATTTACACTCTGGTGGTATATAAATGTTAAAGGGATGCAACTGGTAATTCTGCCTGGCTGCTAGACTGCCTTGGGTGGCCCTGTTTCTAATGGCTGCTATCAATGTATTTGTTTTACCTCTTCCAAGGTACAGTGAAAATGTTTTAATATTATTATTATAAAAATAATTTCTAATGCTTAAAGAAATCGTTATCTTCTCTCCCTGCCAGCCTATCCCAGTATCTTAATATCAGTATTTCTAAAACAAAGCTTTGTATATACAAGTCGGGCCTCTCATGTCATTTTTTTAATCTTGAGAGCATTTTCTTAAATAAAAATTGGGCAGGGAAAGAAGAGGGTCTTTTTATTTACCTTCGGATTTCCATCCTTTAGGACTTTCTTGCTGGGTGTTCTCAGGTTGCCACTGCAATTAAAAGCCTTAATTGGTTTTAAATGAAAGCTGAGATTCCTGCATTCCCCAGGATCTGGAGTTTTCATTAAAACCACCACCTAATATCATGAGACTCGCAATTAAATTCCTGAGCTACCAACACAAGTTGCAAAATGGTTTCTAAAGCCGGGGTGTGGGTTAAATATGTGGGGAGAGCAGGCGCCTGGGTGGTGTGAGCTGCTGCGGATGCTGCTGCTTTAGCTGAGCTCTGGATGGTTGTGGAGAGGCACAGCACTGCTCAAACCAGATCTAACCAAGCTGGGGCCAGGACAGATGCAGCCACAACGTGTGTATTTGAGTGTTGCCTGTGTGATTGAAAGGCTGTACAATTGCTACACAAGGATGTTGTTAAGCTGTGTGTGTAAGGGCCTGTCTAGGAGGTGGAAGAATGGACTGTGAAAGCTTCAGTTGCATCTTCTGGGGCTCTTGCAAAGAGCAGCCTGCTGCAAAGCTTTTCTTTCCAAGAAATAGCAGTGTTGAGAAGGCAAAAATAATAATACGTGGTGTGTCTGCACCCTCCAAATTGAGTTGAGGAGAAAAGTAGTGAATTATAATAACTTTTCTCCCAGTTGATCCCAGTGATCTTAGCACAACACAGCAGCAGTTGTGACAGGCTGGTTGGGATATGGGCCAGTATTTCCATCAGGAAGGAGCTTAGGATTTGTTCAGGGGGAGAGAGGTTTTTCTTTAACTGCTTCTGCATCTCACAGTGATAAGAGCATCAAAGTTTAAAAGGAGCAGCCTAGAGGAAAAGTGCTGGTGTGGTGATAGTGTAGATGCATGAATCTGAGATCCAGGTGACCAGATGCCTCTTCCCTTGATGTGCTACTGAAGGGTTCAAGCACAGTCAGAAGTTCATTTGAAATGGTGACAGTCAGAAGTGAGGAGCATTGGTAAGCTAGAAGGAAGAGCCATTAAGAATTAAAATTAATTACAGAATAGACACATGGGTTTTGCTATTTTGGGGTGTCTTTTCCTTCAGTACCTTAAAAAAGGAGTAAATTTTAGAACCAGAGGCTCATATACCCACCACAAAATTTCAAATGAATTTTTTCCCTGTAGAATTGGGGGGAAAAAAAAGTCCTCTCAGGTTTTGATCAAGAGAAACCTGTGCAGAGTTCTATGGTCTTCTCCCATTAGCCCTGGCTGAGAAGGTCCTCAGGCATGTCCCTGCCCTTTCCTCCAGTTCCTCTTCTGAGCTCCCATCTTCCTGCAGGTGGTGACCCTTGCAGCATTGTAGTTGCTATTTTCCCCCTTTTAGGTGCTGGAGATTTTTTTTCAATAAGACAAATATTTGAACTAACTAATTGTAAACAAGCTTGATGTGATTATGTAGCAGCAGATGTTGGAAAACATAAACTGATTTATCCAACAGATCTTACCTCTAGGTCTTTCCTGGGAAGAACCACCACTGGAATAGCAGCCAGGGGTTTTTTTTTCCTTTATTTCCTGTGGGTCGTCCCCCCTCTTTTTTTCCCTTTTTCCTTATTCTTTTATTCCTTTTATTTTCTTTTTTTTTTCTTTTTTCTTTCTTCCCCTCCC
>VYZX01004599.1:3574-73843 GCA_013401335.1 Brachypteracias leptosomus | reverse complement strand
CCCCCCCCTTTTTTTTCATTCCCAGCAGCAGTGCTGCTACTTTTCTAACTTAAAAGCCGAAGCTGTTCCTTTGCTCCACATGGTTTGAGTCTGAAGAGGCAGTGCTCAGGAAGATGGGCAGGGGCTGGGAGCACTTTCATCTTAATGGGGCTCAGCGTGTGTGCGAACATCCCGGGGGGAGCCCTCTCGGGTGGGAAGCGCTTCAGAGCCCGCGGCAGTGTGCGGGGCAGATAAGGAGATGAAACAATAGCTGCGACACCCAGAGCCCTCCACAGTGACTTGGTGAGGATGTTAGAGAGCCGAGTGCTTTGCACGTTTGCTGCAGGGAGCAAATCTGCTCACTCCGGAGTGGTTAACTCTTCCTTTACCATGGAATGCCAGAGGGATGGGATGTCATCAAGAGAGACCTGGACAAGATTAAGAAGTGAGCTCATGAGGTTCAGTGAGGCCAAGTGCAAGGTCCTTCACTTGGATTGGGGCAGTTCTTTGCATTAGTACAGGCTGGGAGATGATGGGATTGAAAGCAGCCCCACAGAGAAGGATTTGGGGGTACTGGTGGATGAAAAGCTGGACATGAGCTGGAAATGTGCGNTACAGGAAAGATGGGGAGGGACTCTTTGTGAAAAGGACAAGGGGTAACAGTTTTAAATTAAAAAAGGGAGATTTAGACTAGAGATAAGGAAGAAATTTTTTACACTGAGGATGTTGAAACACTGGCTCAGGTTGCCCAGAGAGGTGGTCAATGCTCCATCTCTGGAAACATTCCAGGTCAGGTTGGACAGTGCTTTGAGCAACCTGTAGTTGCAGATGTCCCTGCTTGCTGCAGGGGAGTTGGACTAGATGACCTTTAAAGGTCCCTTCCAACCCAAACCATTCTATGATTCTATGATAATTTAATGCACAGCTTTTAAGAGCATCCAAATTTATGAATGCTGAGGAAATAGCCCTTGTGTTTCTTGTTACTTGCAATGTTTTATGTTTCTCTTCTTCCAGGGCCACCATGAGACAGATAAACTGCAGTGGAGCCCAAGTCCTGAGTCTAGGTGAATATTTAGTGACACACAAGCCATGATCTGGCAGAGATGGGAAACCTGAGATATCCTTGCTGGAGATCCAGAAGTGGAGCCAAGGAACTGTTCCCAAACTTCTTGTATTATTGATGCCTCATTTCCTCATTAACATTACAGAGATTTATGTGAAGGGACTCCCACAGTACTAATGGAATTACCTGCCTAAATCTGCCCCGCTCCATCTCTCTGCCCTCGTGTTAGTACTGGGTGAGTAACTGAACTATTTGGTAGCTAGCAAAAGTTAGAATCCTTTCCTTTTAGGTTTAATTTCTGTTGGTTGTGTTGAGGGCTTTTCAGTACTTTTTACTTAGGCTTGAGTTATAATTTGAAATACAAATTGAAAACATTTTGATCGTTTTTCCCATTCCAATGCCAGTGATGGTCAGTGGTTTCAGGCAATCAGCTCTGCATTTTTTCTTCATTTCACCTACCTCTGTTTAATGCACAAAATCTGTCTAAAAGAGCATCTTTGGAATAGACACATTTCCCATTAGCACTAATAGCAATTACGTGTTTGCACTGGTGAAATCCTTAGTCTACTGTTGCTCTGTACTATGTGTGTCACTGGTTGAAGGGAAGAAAAACATCATTTACTCCAGCGCATAGGAGATGAGCTGTGCTCCTCTCAAAGTGCAAGCTGAGAGCAGCCCAGCAACCTCATCTTTTAGGGTCAGGCAGACATGGTGTTTCTTGAGGCTGTCCCAAAGACAGGGCATGAAAAGACCCTCCAAAGGGGATGTCAGTCCATGCACAGAGGCCACATAGAGGGTCAGAGGCTACATCAGAGGGGTGCAGGCCATTTGGGGGGCATCCTTCATAGGCTGAGCAAGGTGCCATAGGCAGAAGTGGGTGGTCAGGCTTGGTGTTCCTTCCCATCCTTGCCTTGTGGTAACTCAGGCAGAGACTACAGAGAGTTAAAGAGTGGTAGGAGCTGTGAAACTTCTGCCCCTCCTGGGACTTTCAAGTAACTTCAAATCTGGTCATGATTTTGCTGAACATCCTCACCCGTAGCCTCATGGCTGCCAGTTAATTTCCTACAATAACCTTACGTTTGGTATCAGTGCCCAGAACTGCACTGGTGGAGCTCAGGGAGGATAAAAGGAGCAGCACAATTGCTTGTGCTGAGCAGGACTGATTTCTGCTCTGGCTAAAATGCTTGTGAAGGAGAAGGAATAAATCTGAAAGGAGCCACTCTTAACCCAAGATGGAAGGATACACCTGGGTAGCCCATTGTGTGAAACCACTCTTACTAATCTTGTTCAAGTGTGTGCTCAGGCAGCTGGGAGTGATTTATTCATTGTAATGGGCCTGATCCTGTGGAGCTGTGAGCGTTGCCAGCAAAGGTGACTGGGGTGGCTGCTCTGTGCAGTAAGAGGAGAGGTTGTATCTATGAGCAGGAGAAATCAAGCTTAGGACACTGAGACTGTGAGACTCTGGAGATTAATGATGGAAAACTATCATGCGTTTGGGGAGAGGAAAGTAAGCAGGAAACAGGAGCCTAAATTAGACTGCAGCTCCCTGGGTGAAACACTCAGGTTATAAATATTCCGGTAGCATTTAAAGCAGGGCTGGCTCTGCTGATTGCTCTTCGCTGTCCTTGACAGCACCGGTGTGTTATTCACGCTGGTGTTCTGCCTTGCTGACACAACCACCCCGAGCTTCTCAGAGGTGTGGGAGGAGGCCGTGCGTGGGCTTGGCAGCAAGACTTCTGAATATGCCAGTAGGTGAGGAGGCTGCGTCCTTGTTTGCCACTGCAGCCTGCAGGACGGGAGCTGTGGGCTGGGCTCTGAGGGTTTAATTGTTCAGCTGGTGCCAGGGATGCTGGTTTTGCAGAGTGTCTTCTCAAAAGGAGCCAAACTTTTACGTGAGAACACTAATTCATCTTGACCTTTGTGATCAGTCTAGCACAAGGGCTTGAAGGGAGGCATCACCACTCCTCCCCAGCCCCAAAGCTGACAGGCAAGGGAAGGTGAGGCATGAAGAGGAAAACGTGGAGTGCTGAGACCCCAGCCAGGCAGAAGAAGTGGGAACAAAGCAGCAAAATACTTGTCATTGTCAGGCTTAGAGCACAGCAGATTTCAGCCTTCAAAATCCCCCAGCAATTGCTTCACAGAAGCACAGTAGTTATTGCTCTGAGGAGCGGCGCCTGCGGTGAGCTCCACCTTTCCATCCCTCTTTGTCACGGCCCTTTCCTCAGGAGGACCAAGGTGCAAGTGGAAGTCACCAGCTCCCACGGTTTGTGATAAACAAGACCAGGCACTGGTCAGTGTTTTCTAGGCTGCAATTTATGGGGTCACTGGGAATTGCTGCATTGCTGAATGCAGTCAATCCCCTTAAGAGCACAGCACTGCTTCTAAAGGACCCCAGCCGGCTGCTCCTGTCTGCTGTGGGTACAGGAATGAAAAGTGCAACCCAGCCTCTGGTTCAAATGAAAATTCTCTCTAATCTGGAATAGCTCTACCCTGGGAGGTGCCTTAAATATGACAGCAGGGCTGCTATGACGGGGAGTGTGCTTTTTTATTTGTGTTGAAAAGAACTTTATTCCTGTCATAAAAAAAGTTTAGTGCAGAAAGTTAACTAAGGTAATGTTTTCAGAATCTGAAAATGTCAGGAAATCAAATAAAAGGCAACAGTGACTTCATTTTTTTTAATATTTTTTTTTCTCTTCTTTTAAAGCCTGTGGGAATTAATTTCCTGGTGTCATTGTCGTAACTGCAGACCAAAGTAATTCATTTGTATTTGTGTCAGTCCTACATATGCTTCTGCACATATTGCATGCAATTCAAACTGAATGGGCAGTTAAACTAAAGATGGTACTGAGCAATTCAGACTGCAAACCACACATATAGGCAGGAATATAGCCCTTTGCAGGAGCTCCGCTCTGCCCTCAGCTGTTCTCTGCCTGGCTGTGTTGTGTTTCTTGGATCATTTGTACACAGAGGCCACTTTGATTTTTGTTTCCATACATGACACGTTATGAGACTGGTGCTGATGTCTCCATGGTGTCAGTTTAAGTTTTGTTTCTTTCTCTAGTTGATATATTGGGCTGATATATTTGCCCTATAGGAAGGATACGTGGAGCTAGGACATGCAATACAAGCTCCAGCCCTGAAATTTAAGAGCATTTACTCTGAGCTTAAACATATAGGACAATGGTTACCAGAAATGGAGCCTGGCTGGTCAGGCAGGTCTGATATTTCCAGTGTCCTAGTCCCCTCCGGATGGGGGAACATTTTGCAGGCTTAGTTTATGACCACTGCTGTGCAAGTGATTGCCATCTACTTGATGACAACCTCGCCTATGCATGTTCATCCAATCTGTGAGTTTGTTTTAGAGCAATATGAAAGAAAATGAGTTTTGAACCCTAGAATTGTGTGAGCTTGTTTGCAAAGAGGGGGATGTAAATGTTAACTGCATCTACCTTAAGCATTTGGGGTTTGCTTGGGGTTTTTAGCTTCAGTAAATGACCTCACTGAAGGAGCAGTGCTTTCTCCCAGTACCTGATCTGCATCCTGTGTAGTAAGTTATCTTCCATTTTGATATTTACATTTCACTCTGTTAATGCTGTTGAACAAAACAGTGACTTCAACTAACAAGATTGTGTAATTTGGAGAAAATTTTCTGGGACCCTCTGCTCGATCATAGTCGTGCTGCTGTCACTGTTGTGGCTAAATTTTATGCTGGGCAGGGAGCCTTAATGTCATTCAAAAGTAAGACTTCTCATGTCAAGCTCTAGGTTTTGGCTTGATAAATCAATAGCCTTTCAACTAATCCTATTGTTTAGCCAAGCAGAACTTCAAACCAGGCTATTTCTATAAAGAAGCCAGTGTTTTCTGGACATGTCTCTTTTTAGGATGATACAGGAGTTACTGTATAGTTATGGTTGAGTTATGGTTATTTTTAGGGCTAGGATTCATGCTGGGAGAACAAGCAAGAGACTGAAGCATGGTTGTGGGGCTGTGAGGGGGTTCTCAAGGGAGGTGTGGGCTGAAGAGGGACCTGGGCTGTAAGAAACATTCTAGTTGGTGTATTATAGTTGTCTTGGCCAGAGTTGGGGAAGAACAACTCAAACAGGTACCTTAGTTGCCTCTGACTCCTCCTTAATGACAATGGCTTTTGGGGACAGGTGCATCCCTTTCCTGGCACTCAACCTCCAGCTCCAAGGAAACCATTAGCAATTTTACTTAGAGTATACCTGGAAATGTATCACCTATTCATTATTATCTTCTTTTGAAGGAAATGGGCCATTCATGATTTTGAAATCACAAGCTGCAACAATTTCTTTCTCCATGAGAATTCATTAGACTTTATTTCATCAGCTACCTAGTACACACTATGATCTTTCCAAACAGCAACTGCAACTGCACAACAAGAAAAACAGACTCTGTGGACATGAGGAAAAACACCCTGGACAGCAGTCTAGACAGTTCAATTCTGCAAAATCAAAACCTGGATACCAGTAGTTAGGTAAATTGAAGCTGAAAGAAAATAAAATCACTTTGCAGACCCAGGATAAATGAAAAGCTAATCTGAATATCAAATTGTCCCTGCTCCAGGGGAGAATAATTTGGCATGATGTATTTGCCATCTCTGAATGTGTCGCTTACAGACAAATTAAGTGGTGTGCCTGGGAAAAAAAAGAACAGGAGGTGAGCATAAAGTCATGGGGAAATAAGGGTCTTGATCCAAATGCAACCCTGAGATCATTTTGGAGCTGATACACTTCTGAGGGAAAGCAGCACTGTAAGCTGCAAGGTTGTTCTTGGTAGGAGTGTTTCTTTATGCAGAAATTATGCAGCTATTGACATCAATTTTAGCACAGCAGCTCAGGGACAGCATTAATGAACACAGGGCAAGTATGAATGAGTGTCTGAGAAATGAAGAAAATCTACCCAGTAGAAGGGCTGGGGGAGTGGGTAGTAAGAGGCATGTGCTGGCCTCAGTGAAGTTACCCAAAAATTTGTCATGAATATCCAAAAAATGAGCAGTGGCTTGGTTATTTTCTTCTCTTTTTTTAAATGGTGGTCTTGTTAAAGTGCTTCTGTAGCCAAGTAGCCTTCCTGAAATGCTTGGAGTGGTTGGATTAATCACTGAACCCCCTGCCCCAAGATCCAGAACAGGAGTGGTTTCATTCATGAAGTCCTATTGCCAGGTCTCATTAGCGAAGTAAGTGTTCTCTTTTCTCCTAATTACCCTGTGCAGACATCCCTGGTGCTGTTCAGCTTCAGATCATGGTCCCTTCAAGCTAAGTGCACCTTCACAAAAAGCCAGCCTGTTTTGTAAGATGTGCAGGATAAGGAGGCACAGACCTGCTGGGTGGGTGCAGAGCATAAATGTGAGGGCTAAATGAGAAGGTGGGCTGGCAAGAACACGAGCAAGAGATTGTACCTGTTAGTTACCATTTGGTCTCAGGGGAGTTTTGCCACCAAATTCCATTAAAATGAGATTTTTTCAGCCTTTAAAAGTACAATTCAGTGGCTTGTTTCGTTAAATAAGCTAGCAAAGATTGTATATTAGTCTGTGACAGGGCTACATTTGGGTGAAAACCGTGCTGAATTATTTATTTTGTCATTAATGTCACACAAACCACAGTAAGGAGAATTATACGGGCTGCAAAAGTGAGCAGCATTGAGTCAGATTCAAACAAATGGACTTGTTATTCTTCAATAGCAGTGGCGGGCTGCAGCTGCCTAATGCATCCAGGAGAGGATGAGAAGGGAATGGTAAATCAATGGAAAGGTTCACTCCTGACTGACAGCCTTTAAATAATGTAAAGGGTCCCTTGGCACGTGGCGGGCTTATATAAGAGATTAGCATTTGAGACCAGTGGAAAGACAGGCAGGGAAGTGCTTCAGAAGTTCTGTCCTTGCAGCTGCAAGAAGAGCATATCTGGAAAATGGGGTGGAAAGCTCAAGCTGTGCCTGGAGAATGAGAAAACAAAGAAATCTAATTTGGTCAGACTAAATTTTTGTTGATATTTGCCTCTGGTGAGACCAAAAGGAGTATAGTGCTGTGCAGTCAGAAGACTCAAGGTCATGGTGCTCTCTGTAACACTCGAGGCAAGAAGGTGAACCCAAGGCCAGTTTGGGAGTGGGGACTCAACCCTCTCTTGTGCCACTCAGGAGGACACCTCTGTAAACCACACTAAGTGTTTCCAGCACTCAGATGCCCTGCCTGTCTCTTGCCAGCTGTTGGTGTACCATTCAGGGAATCTTGGATGTTTACAGCACTTCTTACAGTTCCTCCTTCCATAAAACATCCCCTGTTTTCCATAAACATCTGTGCAAATGCAAACAGGAGATTTTCAAGCACTTGGATGAACAAAATTGGAAGTCGTATCCAGCAAATATGGTTGCAGGTAGCAGTCAGTTCTCTCTCTGGTTCTGCAAGTCTGTGCATTATTGGATGTTCTCTTTGGTCACGAGTACATGGTGCCTTCCTCACGTGTGTGCTCTCTTTTTCTGAATTATGAAAGCTCTGAACTTTGCATTTTTGACTCCAGAAATGGGTCATAAATAGACCATTGATTTGCAGCTGTTTGTGCTCAGAAGAAAAGTTGCAAGGGAATGATGCTAAATGTCTGTGAGGAGACAGATGGATATACCTTCTCCCTGATCCTTGTGAGCAGGCTCTTGAGTTATATCTGTTAGATGATGGCCAAGAATGTAGGGACATTCTTTATCTGGGTTTAACCCTGGTGGCGATTGTACAGGCTTGGTTATAAAGAATTTTATCTTTCCCATTTACAGAGAAGCTGCCCACAGAAAGTGACACATAAAGATGTGGGAACCATGAAGCCCATTATTGTGGCTTCATATTAAAAATGAAAATATAGATAAATAGCCTGCATATGTGTGTGTGTGTATATATATGTTTTTGTCGTTTGGGGTTTTTTTAAGCATGTGGCTGACACTCTTTTCACTACCCTGCTTTCATATTTTTATTAAGCACTGTTGAATGTACCTGGCCTCACCAGCAGCCACTGTTTATGGACATCCTTTTCTCACCCAAAAGCAGTGAAATTGAGGTGCAACTCCTGCCCTCCCTCTGGAAGTGTTTCCCCCACACATCAGAGTGGGACAAATTGGGACTTGGCAGGGACAGCATTTGATTTCTGATTCATCAGCAGACTTTTTGTGGGACACAAGGTGTACAGCAATTTATGCAGAGACATAAGCTATTCAGTTTTCTGTTTTGTCATCTATGAAATTGGGAGAAGTAGCCTGAAAATTATGTAGTGATGAAAAATACTTTAGTGACTGTATGGTGCAGGGGCACAAATGTAATGAGGTAACAAGACTGTGAAAACTTTGGTTATTAAATTCTTTCCTACTTTAATGGTTAAAGTTTATGGCAACAGTAGCAGAAATACATGTGGTTTTTTAAGCAGCGGACATCATTTCTTCTACAGGGAGAAGCAACAGCCAGCAGGAAGAAAAAAATTAACTTTTCATGTAACTTTAGTGAGGATGTGCCTGTCAGTTTGTGAAGGCTGAGAGAGGGGGTTTTTGCATGTTGGGTAGTCTGAGGTTTATATGGAAGATTTAATGGAATGAGTGGTGTACTGTATTGGTTGGATGCAGCCTTTAAACAGGTCCATCAATCAGAAAGGACTTCTGACAGCCAGGAATGGGCTAAAAAAATTAATTGCACATATTTCCTCAACAGTAGAAAAAGTTTTAATTTCAAAGTATGATGGACAAAATCCTGCTTTTTGCTCACGTATGCTAATAAATCCCTAATATGATTAACGCCATTTGCTTTAGTGTCTTTAGATACTCCTCTGACTTTTTGATAGAGCTATGAAAGGTCTCTCCTCTCTTCCCAGGTTTTCTACTCTTTTATCTACCACCCACCAGTCTTCTCACTTGATCCCCTTCTCCCAGCTGGATGCTCTGAAGTTCACCCTTGGGTTTGGTTCCTCCAGACCATAGGATTAGAAGGTAAGCACAGCACTAGCAGTGGTGACCTGATTCTCTTGACCTTTTCAGCAGCTTCTCTTTGATGAGAAGAACCAGCAGACAGGAGAAGCAGGAGGGTCTCCTCACAGCTACCTGGCTGGAAATCCCTTTTGACTGTGAATTCAATGCAGCAACTTAAATCATGTCTCCACTAGCAACTGCTTGCACTGGATTTACTTGACTGGGCTTTGTTGTTATTTATTGCCCTACTAATTTCTGTGTCACTATGTGCATGTGTGTCATACATCATGCGTGACACATCACTAGTAGTTATTTTGATGTGTTCTTTTTTCCCCCTAAATCATAGACAGAGATACTCAGCAGCATGGGGACAATATACAGTCCACAGGAACCTGTCAGAAATACTCTAGAGGGATGAGCATTTCACCACTCACCATTCTGGTTGAACAGCTGCCATTTAGGCATTTTTGTTGAAAAATGCAGCATGCTCTGATTTAATTCTGCCCCGTGGACCCACAGGCAGAGTAGTTGCATGACACACAGTTACTCTGTTCAGATAAAGCATGGTGAAGGAAAACTCTCCCAAAAACAGAGCAGAAAACTGTTTCTACTCAATAGTCTCATATATGCCATGCTGTTACAACCCACTTATTTTAATAAAACTTTCAGAAAGGTCATTTAAGTGGTTGGCCGGAAGGTTGAGTGTCATAAAAGCTTCAGAGTGGCTTTATTGCAGTGGGGTAAAAAGACTATTTGGTCAAACACCTTTTAAAAAGTAAAGTGTGAGGCATGTGTTTGGGACTGGTAACCTCCAGGGAAGTTGTGTGAGCATGCAGCTGTGGTGGGGTGGCATGCAGTGAAGAGAATGGGTTACAGTCCAGGTGGAGGCAGTCAGGATGATATCACTGAAGTAATTCAAATTAGTTTCTATTTACACCAATGTGAGTGAAAACACAGTTTGTATTTTAGCTTAGAAGAGTAGCTCCCCAAAAAAAAAAGAATATGCTGCAGTCACAGATCTCTATTAACTGTAGAAAGGGGTTTTAGCTGCATTACACGAGGTGAAGATACTTCAGGTTTTGATCTTGCTCTAGCATTGTTACTTCTCTGAGTATTTATATATATATATATACACTCAGTATTTATACAGCACTTTCTTTTCCTGACCAGTAGAAAAGCTTGCTTGCTGTAGCAACCTCAGTGGTGTCTCTGCTTCTCAGGTGCAAAGCACCTTCTGGCAGACACACACCAGTACATAACATGAACTTTGGAAATTGTTAGTGTTTTCAAGCAAAAAGGACCAGATATATTAATAAGATGCCAAACAGAGCAAATAAGGTATGCTATGATCTCATTAACCAGGATTCCTTTGTAATCATTTCAGCAATGTTTTTGTTTTCCCTGTTGGTTTTGATCTCTTTTATCTCTGCATGCACTTAAAAAAAAATTCAAGGTTTTTTTGCGAAGTAAAAGATACAGGTGCAGATGTTGAAGGATATTTTTAGCCTAGTGTTTGACAAAGGCATTGTAAGCACAGCCAAAAACAACTGAAGGTGGGAGCAGGTCTGTGTTTCCTTTAAGGGAAGCCTCTCTGGGGCTGTGGTGATCCAGACCAAAAGGCAGCTGGATGCTTGCCTGAGGTGTCTGAGGAATTTGTAGCTAGAGACTTAGTTTCTTTCTCAAGCTGAGAGTGTCTGGAGGAAGGCAAGAAATCTTTTGGCTGACCTCATTTTTGTCTTTCACAGAAATGCTGCTGCTTTTGCAAAGGTCACAATAGATTGCTGTTTCTTGGTGTGTCAGTGCACAGGGATGGGCTGAGAGCAACCTCTGCCTTCACCAGCAGGTTCCAAATGCATTGTCCTGGCTCAGAGTTAGTCTGGCTGTTGAACAATGTATCAGAGTGATTTACTTGCTCTGAGAAAACAGACTTTCCTCTTGCAGGTGTCCAATTCTTCTGGCTGGAGCTGCCATGCAGTCTTCAGCAGTGGGCAGCTCTGCCATTTCTGTGAAATTTCAGTGAGGGAAGTGAAGAACATTATTTTTCCAGCTTTACAATTTAATAGCCAGCTTGTAAATGCTGGCTTTAATAGCTTTGTAAATGCAGAAAGTCACATATCACTTCACAAAACCATCCTCAGGTCTGATCATGCTCCCTTTGAGATCAGCTGAGGTTTCCCCATCGTTTATGCAGCTACCCCTCAATGAGTTTGCTTATTTTCCTGACAAGCTTTTGAGCTCTTCCAAGGCTATGTGCAGCTGCAGCACCTGGGGCAGGTTAGAGGCTGTGTAGATGGGTTTGCAGCGGTCTTGTGGGGCAAAGCCTGTCAGATCCAAAAGCTCTCGGGCTTGGTAGCAACTACCATGATGATCAGAGCTCTGGATCAAGCCCTAGAGATACACCGACTGAAACTGGAAGCAAACCCAGCTCATAAGAATGACTGTCAAAACAGGCCTGATGCATTTTGCTTAAAATTTGACCAATTTTCAATGGTTCGACTTGACAAAGTTTTTCATGATATTATCAGAATCTTCTCATTCCTCTGGGCTTAACTAAGAGCAAAAAGGAGATGATTCTTTAAAATAAATTCTCAGATGAGAACATAGGAGACAGGACACTGACATTTTTATAAAGAAACAGATTTAAAAACCCCCAACCCAACCAACCAAAAAATCCACTCAAAAGAGAAAAGCCTAAGTATCGATGCCTTCATAGAATGCTTGGCCAGCAAAGCTCCAAAGCAAATCATAATCCAGTAATTGGTGGCTTTCTGCACCACCAGTTCTGTTTCTTGAAGCAGTAAATTCATCTTTGCATCTCTGTTTAGAGAAAACCTCAGGGTCCTGCCTGCCTTTACTAAAGCACGAGTAACAGCAACCGGGGATGGCAATGCAATGGCATCTCCTTGGGCAGCACGGGCCATGGACCTTGTGCAAGGTCTTCTGGGATGCTCTGCTGTGAAAAGAAAAAAAATTCCATTATTTCTGCTTCACTTGGTGTCAGCACATAAAAGATAAGTTGGTGTAAGGCAGTGTTCAGAAGGAGTTAGCTCCAGTGTGAGCACACTACAGTTAACCTTGATGTACCGAAGCAAAGGTCAGGGTAAGATTTAAGTCGAGATTAAGGAGAAAGTAGAGGCAGGTAAACCCTGCTTAATGGAGAGCCTTCTTCCCTGTGTGGGGGATTGACAGTGATACATTTCATTTTACAGGTGTTGGGAGTCATAAGAGTGAAGGCAGAGCTCAGGATAAGGTATCAGCCCGACCTTAATCTGGAATTCATGGAGACCAGTGATCTGGGTTAGGGCTTGCTCTTAGAAGTGTGTTTTGGCTTTAGCAGGAGCTGTGCTGGTAGAGCAGATCTGGCTATATTCCAGGTTATGAGTATTTGAGATTGCAGGAATGAGATTCAGAATAGTTTTAGAGCTTGTGTTGGGTTGATGGCTGGATAACACTTCAGCAACTTGTGTTTTTCTTTTAGTAAAGGACAAGACAGAGCAGCCTGTGAGGAAACGTTAGAAATATTTTTGTGAAAAGGTATTAGAAAGCAAGGAAACAAAACCCAGGCACAGTATTTAATTAGCACAGTGAATCCTCCAAATCAATTTCAGACTGAACAGCTTCATCTTGGAGTTGAAACTATTTTGAAATCCACTTTTTATCTCTCTGCTGCTGCTGGGGACCCCACTGTGTAATGACGGCCGGGATTCATCTGCGTGATTTTGGGAGCCAAAGGGATTGTGTTCTTCACAGCTTAGTACTGGCAGGACATCTATAGAAAGTGCTCTTCATTTGTATTACAAAATCAGCTTCACCAGGTGCAGTCTCCTGCTCTGGAGTTGACACCTGTAAAAGAAAAACAAGCTGTAGCTTTTGATTTATCCATTGATTTAATAATTGTTTTCTCTGTGTAATGGTGATCCCTGGAAGAGATGCAAAGTGTTCTGTCTTTCCTACCTGTCCCAAAGGGTTATATTTTAAAGGGAATTTGTAAGAAGTGAGAGATCCTCACACTTGCATGCTCCTGCTGCAAATCTCCAGGAAAACTAAGATATTAAATGGATGTTGGCTTGTGCTGGGGTTCCCTGCAGCATTTTGTAAAGCCTGCTTTCCTCAAGAGAGACATCTTTAATGCTCTTTTGCCTGCTGATAAGCTTCTCTCTCCTTCTCCCCACCTTTGGCAATATCTACCCCGTGGAGCTGGAGGAACCCTGAAACCTTTTAAGATTTTTCTATTTTTGTGAGCTGTGGAAAACTGCTTGTCCCCTGCCCAGTATCTCCATCCATGGGGGCAAGCTGGCGTCAGGGTCAGGTTCTCAGGCTCCAGAGGGGTGGCTGCAGCCACTGCTTCCCCAGGACAGAGGAATCCTGCTAGGACTGGGGAGGGGATTCAGATATGCCCTGTACTTGTGTATGATGTGCTATATATCACACCAGACACCTTGCTGCTGTATTTTTCCCTGTGTCCCTCCTTGGGGTTATGAGAAATGCAATGAAAGCATCTGCCTGCTGAAGAACTTGTAGCTAATACTAGACCTGCCTTGATAAAAGCCACATTTCCTTTCTCCTGCAGCAACTCCTAGGCTGCAGCAACACAGGTCATCATCCCCTGATGCTTTCCTCATGCAGGCAAAATGCCCAGACCCACCAAAAGCCAAGCTGGGGGCTGCAGCTCCCTTTTTTGGTCCTACATTGTGCTGGAAGGTGCTGTGCCACCACTCCAGGCTGCTCCATGCACCCATGGTTGCCTGCATTCCCACAGTCCCTCCTCACGTTGCTGAGCCATTTACTTTCTTGATGGGAAGAGTAGTATTTTGTGACAAAGATAGAGCTTCATGAGAGCAGCAGCAGAAAATACTCTCCTTTCCCACTAGTCCTTCAAGGAAAATCTTTCAGATCTGACTCTCTGAGGGCTGAAATCAATGCAGGCGTTAAGCATGGTGGCTTGGCTATTTGGATAAAATAGCCTAGTTTTGATTAGGTAGGGAATCAGAGGATAAAGGGATTTCTTTTTCTCAGAATTGGGCATAGAATAGCAATGCAAAAAGCTGGATCAAATACCTAAAGCCAATATCTTCCCCGCGAGGCTTTCTTTTGGTTCCTTTGTAGCACATCAACTTAAAAGAGACTTAAACTCCAGTTTCTGAAGGTTGCTGAGTGGGAGGGCAAAAAATAAAAGAAAAAGAGAGTTCACAGCTGCAGCCTCTTAGGAGATTGTGGTAACGACCTGTCATCCTTGGAGTCGGGGCTGATAACGCTTCTGTGTGTCCTTGTGCCTGTCGGTCTTTATCTAAATAATCTGCTGGCACATCTGAAATGTAGTGATGCCATATGACACTTGGGACAATAGTATCTTTAGTGTGTCCCCCTCTCCTGGTACTCAGGGAGGCAGCATGGACAGGATCAAAAAAAGAGCTGTTTTGCTACCTTTTGCTCCTGATGTGTTAATCCTCTCCATCCTGCTGAGCTGCTCAGTCTGTTGGCTACGCTTGGGCATCGCAGACTGGGGAGCTGATGTGTACGATTTCACACGCCTGCAGACATACCTGTCCTTTCAGTTATAAGAATACACAGTATGTGTTGTCAAAAGCAGAGAAGAGAAACAAAAATGCTTATTTTAAGTTCTCCCATGCTAAGGAGCTATTCCTGCTGAATTGGCATAGGGCTATGTGCTGCCATTTCCTCCAAAAAAGGTGATTTTCCCACAAAATACCTGCAATTTCCTTCCCAGAGCAAGAATTGCAGACAGGGCAAGATTCCCACAGTTTCTTCCTCTGCACTGCTCACGCCCTGCTTTGCTGCTTTGATTCCTTATTTTATATTTTAGTGGCCAAGCCAGGCCTGGACACTCTGGATGGGTCAGGTGGGTGGACAGAGCCACTCATGATGGAAGGGGTGATGAACCTGACCCCATACAAGGCAGGGGACTGGCAAAGACCCTGTACCCAGGCACTAGCTTTAACTCCAAATTCTCTTCCACTTCTTCTCTGATTTACAATAACTTTTTTTTAGCCCTTTGTATCATCTGCCTAGACCTTAATTTGATTTATAATACACATGCTGACAAGCTACCTGAAATATATTGAAGGAAACAGCACAAATATCCTCACAGAAGTGACAACAAAAGAATAGAAAAATAATTTCCTTAAAGGGGAGAAAAGAAAAAAAAAAAAGGGGGCAAGGAAAGAAGGAAGGCTTGGATATTTTGTCAGGTATACTTGGTGAGGATTTTTTCAAAGAGCTTCTTATTTTAATAATGTCTTTGGTTAAAAGGAAAAACTGCTTTATTAATAGTACTTCTACGTCTTTTCTGTAGAATTAATATTCAGCTATGAAAAAATACAGCTTCCACTTTGCATGCTAATTTTGACTGCTTATTTCTGCTCCCTTTAATTTTTTTATGAAATTTATAACTGGGTCCATGTAATCCTAAAATCAATATGAAGAAGGAACCTGAATTCTACTGCAAATCTGCTTACTGATTTCCAAGATATCCTATGCAATATTGGATAGAAGGCACACTTCCTGCAATAAAAGAAAGAAAAAAGAAAACAGGGTAAGTTTTCTTGCTTCCTGCTTCCAGAGAAAAGTTGGAAGATTCAAAATCTAAAGGCTTCAGTGAGAAAAGATGTATGATGAGCAAATTTTAAAAAAGTCTTATTGTATGTAAGTAGCATCCTGGGCATTGGTGGCTTGTTCAATTATGTTTTGGGTTTTGTTGATTTGTTGGGGTTTTTTGTCGACATCTGCTGCTGGTGGCACTGAAATGTATCTATCCTGGATTCACACTTCTTGATGTGGGGTGTGTTGCTCCAAGAGGAGCAGGATTTCAGGGTGAGGTGGGCTTTCTCCTTAGGGAAAGTTTCCCTGCAGCTCATGTCATTAGTTCACAGAAGATGAGGAAAGCTCTTGGTGAGCCTGGGGACACCCACTCTGGTTGTGTCACCCACTCTCCCTGGCACAGTTTCAGGATATTCCCATCAGAGCTTCAATCTGGTTCCACATTTGCCAGGAGGGTGTTGGTCTGTTTATTTACTAGCAGGGCACTGTGTGAGAGGCACCAGGCAACCACTGCCCCCCTCCCAGGGTGCAATTTCTCTCCCTGGGGCCATAACAGCCCTGGCTGGGAAAGAGCAGTCAGAGGTACATCGATTGTGACGTTGTGCTTGAACCAAAGCCATGAGTCGAGAGGTATCAAGGGAGTCAAGAAGTACAAAGCAGCCTCTGTCACTGCTTTCCTCAGGAGAGAATTTTTCTCTCGTTCAACTGCCCCACACCTTTGCAAACCTTTTCTGTGCAGACAAGCAATTGCTCTCTCACTACCATAATGCATTTTTAATGAGCCCTTCTACAAAGACCACAAGATAGCTCTGAAGGTAAGCAGAGGCCATGAAATTTTTTATTAGATCTGTATCTATTTATTTTTTTTTCCTTCACTGCACAGAGAGAAATGCACCACAGCTCTGAGCAATAGTGACAGGATGATCCTGGGTGAACAGAAGATGAATCAATGGGTAAGCAGTTCCTTTAAGAGTAAAAGCAATGTTGAATTAGTCAAGTCTTGTGCTGCTTTGAAGCTCACAGGCATGTCATTTTCAGTGGTTTTATTACTCTTTTTTTGTGTGTGTATTAGAGCTACTGCTTAGTCAAGTAGATAGTGTCACATCCCGATAAAGCAAACTCCAACGTCCTAAAGTCAAATGATGATATAATGCAACATGCACAAACTATGAGTTGGTTGGTTTTTCTTTTTATTCACTTAAGATGTTCTGAGAATTTAACCATATCTGTCACTGCAGTTTAAAAACAAGCTGAGGTAGTTACTTAGTTAATTCGAAATGATTGGAAAAGAGGAGGGCAACTTGTGCTTTCTGAAGCTCTGTAGATGCAAGACAGCCTGTATTTCAATCAGAAGAAATTTTGCTGTAATGTTCTTCATCTTCTCCACATTTTAATGAAAAATCAAATGATTTTGATAGTGTTTCAGATGAGATATTGCCTTTTCAGGTAGTGTAATTTTAGCTGTGTATCACAAAGTGTAATGTATTATCATTCTGTCTTGCTTAGAAAAACTTATTCTTGCTTAAATTATTTCTGTGCCATGTCATTTTGAAGTATTTCAAAACAGAGCAACATGAAAAGCTCATCCTTGAAGTGTTTGGCTTCTGCACTATATATTTCTGAGCTCTCAACACCACAGGATCTGAGCACCTTCCAGCAGCACATTAAACACCACTCCTAACATCTGCCATGTTTTGTTTGCTTTCACATCCTCCCCTCTGGGGAAAATGCACGTGCACTGGCAAGCTCAGTTTTGGCCAGGTTTCTCTGTTTCAGATTGGTTTGATTTTTATTTTTTTTTAAGAAAGATGCATTCTTCTGAATTTCAGTGAGAAAAAACAAGGTGGAAGAAACACAGCACTTGGAGTGTTTGTAAAGGTCCTTATGTGGGGTGTGAGGGGGGTGTGTTGTTTAGCTTTCTCAAACTAGTCTGGAGGAATTGCTGGCCATACTGAGATTTGAAGGGTTGACTTCGGTTTTGAGGGAGCCTGAAACTTAACTCTGATGTGCAGGCCACATCCCCTTCTGCTAGCTCAGATGTCAGCAGCTAGGCTTTATCTGCATCACTAACTATTGTGATTGCTCACTGTTAACTCGTCAAATGAGATGAGAAGATCTCATTATAAGGAACTGCACTATCTATTACCAGTGCTGCTGTTTCAAATGAGACTCATTTTATGTTGAGATTTAGCTGCACTGAACAGACTGGATGCAGGCACAAATAGTTTAATTGTCCTGAAAGTCAACTCAATTTGTCAGAGGAATGAGGAGCTTCAGTAGAGTAGATGTTAAACCACTGTGGCTATTCGTCTTCACTCTACATGAGAGGTGACCAGTCCTCCAGCCACTGCCAAGTGGATGCATGGCTGTTCCCACCTCCATCAACAACATCATTGCTCTCTTTTGCAGAACTCACAGCTTGGTCCCTCAAAGGTGACACCGTGACAAAAGTCATTTGTTCATTATGCCATTTTACAAGACAGCAAAGCTGTCACAAATGAATCTGAGCTCATTCCTAAATCCAGTGCTGCCTTATTAAATAAGCTGGACACAAAAGTCTTTTGTCCTTTTCAAATTGGTGGGCACAGCTGCCAGTGTTCACTAGTTCTGGAATAACCAGTTCAGACCAGTGTTTTCTAATCAGTTCTGCAAAAAAGGTACCATGTAAAACAATTCCCCTGGTCATAAAACTAGGTGATCCCAACTCCTAAATTCTCAGTGCAATATCCAAGGCAAGGATTTTCTCAGGACCATCAGTTGTATCAACTTCTTTATTTAATTTCTCAAGAAGCATGTGACGACTGGAGAGTTGGAGATGATGGGTGAGGAGACTGTGTCAGCACAGTTATGAGGAAGAACGTGAACATTTTTGAATAGTTAGTGAAAGAAGGAAGAGACTGCCAAGGGCAGGCAATCCTTAAAGACAGCAAGAAGAAAAGAGACAGGAGGGAATGTAAAGGCCAGGCAGGCACAGGCAGAATGTGGGACTAAATTTACTGTAAGACTAGCAAGAATTACATTGCATGTAAGGCACAGATCAAGGTAGGTGATTGGCAGACTCCTCTAAAGGGAACAGAAAAGGTGCTGCCTTTTTTTCTGTCTTCCAGCTCAGGGATCAGCTGGACATTTCTAGGGATGCTTCAGCTGAAGGGTGCATGCTGAGCTTTACCTTGTTCCCTTGGAGTGACTCGTGCTGCCTCTCCTAAATGCTTTAGTGCCTATTGCAGAGCTTCCTAGACTGCACTATAAACAATAAATGGTTAAAAGCCAATGAGGAAGGAAATTGCTGGTTAACTAATCCTAATTAAAATTGCCCCTAGATGATGTGCAGAGCTGAGCCACCTGTGATGGGCACCAAATTCTCTTTCAGGCTCAGCTTTAGGTGCTTTTCATGTGCCCTTCTTTCCAGCCTTCTCACGTGCCTGTTATTTCTGCTCCTATTTGCTACTTCAGAGTCTGATTCTTCGGGTCAGGGGATGTTTTGTCACCAACTGCTGCGTGGACAGACACAGGCTTCAAAAGGTAGTGTTCTTCTTGTTGTTTCTTTGAAAAAAAATCCTTATTAGCAGCAAAAGAAGCTAAATTTGCAAACAGAAAATGATAAGAGGAGAATCACGTGTCTTTTGATGATGATTATGCTATCAGAAGCACATTGGCATAATGAAGGGATAATTACTAACTATGCTGGGTTCTGTTTTCACACATTTGTGAGGATGAGGCTTGGGAGCGGGCAGGTTGTCACTGATTTTAGGCAGAGCCCTTTAGCAGGCACGAGGGAGCTTAAACGCAGATGGGAAAGAATTCATCCTTTGTAGCTCCCCTCTGCATTTCCAAGCAGGATTAAATTCACTGATCAGCAGCAAATGCACAGTGTGGAGTTGCACAAGCAATGCCCAGTCATTGTAATTCTTCATGGTAGCAAAAGAAGCAAAGTGGTGTTAAAGTATCAGGAGCCTCAAACCCAGCAGTCGCAGTATCAGAAGGTTTTTTGTCAACTTAGCTGCCCTCTTGCACATGCACACAGAGTATGAAGTCTTTCACCCAGATTTAACTGTCTTTACTTGGGTTCCTGTACGATGATTCTGTGTGGATCTGTAGTTCTCCATCACAAAACCTCCAGTCTGTGATCTGTTGGCAGGATAACTTTATCTGAGGGACAGTGCTGGGCAGTGATGCTTCCATGGGCCAAAAGACTTCCAGCACTTGCTCTGGTTCCATTTCTTTAATATGATATAGAAAGGCACATCCTCATGCTGCCACTGAGTAGACTTCCACTCCAGGAACCTCAAGCCCACACCTTCCTGCACAACCAGAGCCTGATTTTTCCAGCCTGTCCTTAGCACTGGGCAGCCTCCTGGCACTCAACCTGAAATGCATGTTTTCCCTTTACAAAGGTTAAAACCAGAGGCTGACTATTTTCAGTGATTCAAGCATGTACATCTCATGATCTCATGCTCCAGATTTTGTTGTCCTAATTAGCATTCCAGGTGGCCATGAGTTAATTAGTAAGCTCTGTGTTTCAGGGTGCACCATAACTGTATATATTTAAATAGTTACTGAATATAATGTATTAGATGATGTGGCAGAAATGCTTTGGCTTGCAGAGGACAACTGAAATGTACGTATATTAGTGACTATATCCAGTACTTTACATTAATAGACTTCATCCGGATTTGGGTTTTGGAGGTCTGGAGATTAGGGCCTTGGTCTGAAGTCCTTGGTTATTATTTATAATAGCCTGGTTTTCATTTCCTTACTTTTCAGGCCAGCCTGTGCTTTGTGAGATATGGTGATCTTTCCTCAGATGCTAAAAAGGGAACCTGTTTGGATTTGGACATCTGGGAAAGATGATACAAAGCCAGCAAGATCTCCTGATGGTGAGTCACCACAAGCATCTTCTGGCCTTGAGCAGCAGTCCAGTGTCTCTCACATGTTCTCCTCCTATTTGTCACCCTCAAAGGTTGCCCTAGCACACAGATGGCCCCTGTTCAGTGAAGCATGGAGGAAGGCAGCCAGAAGGCGGGTGGCAGCCATCCCCAGCAGTGGGTGACAGATTGAGATTTTGTGTCACCACTTAAGCAGGAAGGAAAGCATGTGCTCTTTGCTCCCACCACCAAACCTGCAAGTCCCTTTGCTCTGGGGTGCCTGTTCTTTCCATGGGTACGTCTGGGCCTGAATCTACTGGCTTTTCCATTCCTCTCCTCTGTCCACACGAGGCCAAATTGGAGGGTTGAATCCTTCCCTTGCAGAGCTGTGCTGGTGACAGGGAAAAAGAGTGGATGAGGGAGGCAAAAAGGATCAGCAAGGTGTCTGCAGTGACTCTTACAGTTTGTCATGTCACCACTCATGGACACCCACCTTGGCAGGTTCAGGAGCTCCCTGTGGATGAGCAGGTCCATACTGCATCAGTAGCATCCATCCCATCCCTGCAGCCAGGTCTCTGTGACCTCAGCAGTACATTTCTGAAGAGCTACAGAGGGCTCACTGCCACTAAATTCTGTCTTTTTGGCATATTCATTGAATCAGTGCCCCACTCAGCATCCAGAAACACAGACTATTAGCACAGTTCATAATTTCAGCAGTGCTTATGAGCCTTCAGATTGGAGTCTGTTCTCTCACTGGAGTCATCATTTACTTCAGCATAATTCTTTTTTTTTCTCCTTAAATTCACGCCCTCCCCCCACACTCATGCACAGACCTCAGAGATTTTCATGCATTTAAATGAAAAAGCTGAACAGTTCCCTTTTCTCATTCACATTATGCAGCATTGCCCTTCTCTGTACTTTATCCTATTTCAGAGCTGTCATGCAAACAAACCCAGCTAAAGAAAAAAAAATCATTAAAGAAGTGTGCATCCTATCAGCCTTCTGTCTCAGCTCCTTCTCTCACTGTTTGTGCAGGGAGAAATCCCTTCTCCTGCTTGCCCTCCCCTCTCAGGTGTTTTCCCTTCTTTCCTAGCTGTGATCCAATATCTCTGGCTCCCCAGAGCACTCTGCTCCGCTCCAGTTGCCCAATAAACCCCTACTCACTTTCCCCACATACATGTGGTATTTACTATTCCAGGACTATGGAACTACTGTTTTCTAAAGCATTTTTATGTTTTCTTTCTTGATTACTCCAGAAGTAGGAATTCTCTTTCTCTAAAATCTGTCCTCTCAAGCACACTCTACTGCTAGGACCCTCCCTTTTCTTTTTCCACCTGAGTACATCTGGATGAAGTAGTCACTGCATCTCTTTCCTCCATCACTGGAATATCTGATTGGCTTTAATATTATTTCTTACTCTCTTCTATATCATCTGAGTCAGCTTTAGAGGAAGACTCAGCCATAGGCCCTCAACATGTATTGATTTTTTAAAAAATTATTATTATTGAAGTATGATTGCCAGCCTAGCTCATCTTAGCTTTCTTCATCATGCCAAAAAGTTATGCTCTGGTAGGCCTGCCCCTTTTCATGTCCCTGTCTTTTGATCATTTGGCTATGCTGAACAGTCATTCTTCTGCAGGATAAGCAGCATGGGTTCCTGTGGGGTCATCATGTTGGCCACAGAAAAGAAGTCTTCTTTAGCAGAGATTAAACATGAGTGTGTGGCACTTGTTATTGGCTCTTCTGGGCAACAGCCATAAACCCATCTCTAACACACCTAAAAAACCTCCCCAAAAGGGGAAAACCACAGGAAAACGAGGGGGAAAAAAACCTAATGAATATCCCAGGAAACAGAAATATGATGGGATAGGGCTCAGAAGAGCAGAATGAAAATTGTTCCTGTAGCATGAGCAGGTGTCTTGTTCTTGCTGCAGCTGAAGCTCTCTATGAGATGATGTGAATGTTGGCGTAGCTCTGGAGGGGAGCTCACACAGGCTGCAGATGGAGAGAATGAGAGACATTGGAGCAGGTCTGGGGCAACAGGTCAAGGCTTTCACCTGTAATCTTCTGGTATCCTACAGAGACCCCTGATGGCAGAGAGACTGCCTTTTTCAAAGAGGAGTATGTCCTGGCAGCAAGACCTCCAGTTTGGGGTAAAAATAACTACTACTTCACAGGCTCACAGAAAAGCACCTGCCTGGACAGCAGGAGACCAACAAGTCACAGGTATGAAAGTGGATCTGCAGAACCTCTATTGGTGAATTTAAGGTGCCCTATCTTCATACCTCCCAAGGAAAACTTTGGGTTATCTTGATTTTTATCCACACAGGGAAGGTGAAATGCTCTGAATCTTAAGGATTTGTGAGATGAGGGCTTCTTCTCAGCTTCAATAAATACATTAACCTCTTTGTCAGTGAGGAGTAAAGAGCTGCTTTGAATTCATGGTATGTTTTTAAAGTTTCTTTCAAAGAATTTCCCCCCCCCTCTCTCCTCTCATGTATCTCAGAAGAAATCAGGCTGCCAAACTGCTCCAAGAAGCTCTTCTGAGATAGAGACATCCATCTCTGTGTACGGTCTGTACTTGTGAAGCAGAGCACAAAGCCCCTTTTCCATTTAATCCATATTAATTATCTCTTTGCAGCTCCTCCATGGCTTCCACTCAGCCCAGGTGCCAAAACATGTGCGGCTGCATCTTGAGCAAACCGGAGCCTTTCACTGCACACCTGGTAAGTCAACACTCCAAAAATAAAAACAAATAAAAAGGTTTACTGCTGAAGAATTGAGGCTCTCCACACTTGAAAACTGAATGTCTTGGGACTGTGGACTAAGGCAGATATTTTTAGTGCCATCAATATCTCCTGGAGTTGATATCTCCCAAGACAGATGGTTGTTTCCCACAGAACGTTGTCAAATGTTTGCTCAGCCAAGATCAATTTTGTTCCAAGTCCTTTCCCACCTTCTGGTGAAATATATTTCACTTGCCAGACAAAAAATTAAAGAAACAGCATGAAACTGTGTCACTTCAGAGGGTTCTCGTTCCCACAGCTCCTCTCTGTCCTTTAGCCGTGTGACTGACATCTCTTTTGGTGCCCAGGAAAAAAGAATAGATGCATTCAAAGTAGAAGCAGGATGCCAAAAAAACCCCAAGGGCTCAGGTCTCATGTCAGAGGCTGATTTCCTCTGAGACCTATGAGAAGTCACTTTTCGGGCTGTCAAAGGGTCTTGCTGCCACACTTTACTGTTAGATCTCCTTCCTGAGCTCTTATCCTGAGCACCTTGAATCCATCTCTTAAGAAAATGAGGGGTAAGGTGGAAGGAGGAGCAGAGGTGGTGCTGAGGAGGAAGTACCAGGAGGAGGCACAGAGAGGCTGAGTTGCGTCCATTGCCGAGCAACAACTGCAACATTTCTTTTAGTTACGAGCCCAGATGAGTCTGGAGACATGAACCCCATTCATGGTGTCTGGCAGCACACTGGGCTGGGGAGATTTTCAGCTGAGTCAGTGGGGGCAAAGGGCTTCTTAAAGCATGGCATGGGATGTATTTCCAGTGATGCCCTTTTTGTGAAAACTGACACCATAAAAAAAAAAGTTTAATTTCTTTTCCTTTCTGGTTGCTATCTTTAGTAGAGCTTGACTTGTTACAGTGCAAGAGACAAAGCTGGTACTTTGCAAAGGGCAAGCTCCTGTATAATGCCTAATTGCTAAAACTGAGAAATTGCAGCAGCCAGTGCCAGTAGCAGCTTCTAAAGTCTCAGGATGATTCCTTCCTGTTATGCTTTTGCTTGTTGGGCTGTTTAGGCTGTTAATATATGGTTGTTTTCTAGCTAGGATGCTGGCAATCCAGAATCAGTAGAGTATCTCTCATCTTTTTCACTTCATACATAAAAATAATTCTGATTTATTTTGTAATTCTAAATCCTTTTGAAAATGCTACAGAATCAAGTTCTTTCTTCTGCACATTGAAAGGTAAATTGAATCATCCAGAATATTCTTTCCATGTTGCTCCATAATCTTTTCTATTATGGTTTCCGAGGCAGGTGCAGCTCTCATTGGAAGGGAAATCAATGCTATGATGCCCCAAAATATTTTTCATTGTTAATTTAGTTGTGAGAGTGATCTGTTCACACCAACCTGACTTCTTAAGCAACCTTATATCTGCAGACTGCTTCTGTGGAAGATGATTTTGAGTGGAAGAAACCTCTTACTCTTAGTATTATTGTACCTCTTGTTCAGGATTTGCCAGGGATTCATTAATATGTCAGTCCTGCATTTTCTTAAGGATTGCAGATTCCTTAAGTCAGTAAGAGGTGTTTTTAGCCTCCTCCTGCCAAATGAGCATCTTTGCCATTTTCAAAATACTATGTATATATAAACATGTGTTACATGCATATAAACCCAACTTATTACTAAGTTGTTAACCTGCAGAAATCACTTCTGTGACTTGGCATAGTCATGTGCAAGCCTCTGTGTAAAGTCTTTTCATACTGGGAATCTGACTGCCCATATGGATTTTTTTTATGGCAACCTATAAAGGGAAGCAAGGTTTGCATTGTCATATTGACTCCTGGAAGAGACCAGATGTGATGGAAATCAATCAGTTGGTCTGCAAGTGGCTTTGGGACAGCCAAATCCCTACCCTCTTCTAAGAGGCATACTTGTACAAGGAGAAATAAGGGAAATGCAACAATTTTCTATATAAAACACAGAGAGAGGAAAACCACACACAAACTGGAGGAGGTGATGGTGTTAATAATTAAGCCTTATTTTATCTCCATGTTCCTACTTAGCAGTCGGCTTCCCTCCTGCTCTTTTTGGGAGCTTTCTGAGCTGCTTTAAGATGTAAGGAGAAAAAGTTCTTGCCTTCTGCTTAAGAATATTCATGTGCAAAGGCCAAGCTCCTGCTCTTACATCTTTGCTCTGGAGTTCGTCTCCCACATGCATTAATTCATGAAACAGAGATGGAACTTCATCATCATCATTAAGATCCAAATCAAGCTGCCTATCCTGTAAAGGATCCCCCTGCCTGAAGCAGAACAGAAATGTTAATGCATTTTTAATAAACAATGCAGTTAAAGATGCATGAAAGATGTGTTGTAAATATTAAAACAGGATTATCACTTTTTTTTCCCCTTACTCCATAAAACATAGCACGAAAATCTCCAGGTCAAATTCCTTCTGATGCAAATTAAGGCAGACCCTTTGATTTCAAGAGTTTTGCCCATTTCCTTTGCTCTAGTGTTACAGTTTCTGTAAGAGCTCTGAAACCACCTCGTTAGGATGTTCGCAAATGGGGCGAGTTCAACTGTGGAACTGTGCAACAGTCAAGTTATAAAAACACTTGAGTGCGAACAGAGCAATTACAGAGAACATTTATGAATATTTCAAGAGAAGTTGTAGTCTCCTAATTCTCTGCCTGACCAAAGCTGTGGCAGGTTTAACACTTTGTGGAGTGCTCTTCTTGCCCATCCCTTGTGAGCTGGGCACAGGCTGTGTTGCAGGTGTCCCTAGCCACGTTGCCCACTGGGCTGTTATCCCATCTAGTGGCTGCACTCTGGCTACTCACCCTTCACACAAGATGGATTTTTACCATGATATTGCTGAAACAAGGTTTGATGTATCAGTTACCAGTGAATGTGCCTTCAAATTGCTTAGATGGTCAAACACAGGCCCTTGCCTTAGCTGTGTAACAGCAGGGACAGGTTGCACAGTCAGGTGGTTATTCATATCTGAAGTGCTGGGGCCTGAGCTGTGTTGGAGTTGACCTATGGATGAGTCAAAACCCAGCAACATGTTTTGTTCCCCAAGTGGTTTCAGGCCCCAGAGACAGAACCTGGCCCACCTGTGTGAGGCTCTGCCTTCCCCCAGGTGATCATGGCTGGGGTGGTGGGTGAGGCTAGAGCTGTATTAACCAGGAACCAACCAGTTTGAGAGAAGGAACAAGGAGCTGATCAGTTTGTAAAGAGTTCCTGTGGAAGAGAGTTCCTGTTGGGGCCACTTGGAAGGGCTTCTTCTTGTGGGCAGCTTGCTGAGCTTTCTCTCAGTAGCGTGTTCCCCTTTGGCTGATTTGAGATGGAGAAGAGCAAACAGATGAAGAATAATAAAAGATGAAGGTATGCTGAGGGGATGTTGCTGAGTTTGATGTTGGCCTGAGGAAGAGGAGAACTAGCAGCACAGTATCATCTAAATTCGTACATCAAATATCTAATGATAATATCTAATACAGTCAGCCCTCCAGTGTCAGTACTCTCTATCATTCTTCTTGCATTTTTTTCTGGCCCCTAGGTTGGACACATCAATGCTTTAGAAAATAAGCTGCTTTTGACAAAATTTCTACTACTAATCTCCTCAAATCCCATGAAAAAAATTCATTGAAAAATATTTTGATGACAAAAGGAAAAAAGAGGACTTGCCCAAGCATTGCAAGAAACTTCCTACAATTGGAAGGGAATAATATTTATGATAAGCCTTCAAGATGGAGTTTGCCAGTGAAATCCTTTATTGCTTCCTTCCAACCTTGCTCTTTGCCCCTCTATTTCTATGCCACATTCTGCTCTGTTCCAACTTTCCAGAAGTTGCTTTATCATCAAAAGAAGTGGGATCTCTCCTCTCTTTATTCTTTAAGTCCCTGCAGCCCTTAAATGCGTACATCTCGCATTGACTGGATGGTGCAAGTCTTTAGGTTGTCTTCTATATCCAGAAGAAACTCTCAATTCCTTTCATGATCTTTTTTCTTTTGTTTTGACATCAGTCTTGCTTTGTGGGAATACAGAACTCAAAGGTAAAGACAGCTGAAGTTTCCAGTATGTGCCTGAAGAGCGTCCCCTGCTCACTGCAGAGCAGAGATTTAATAGTGGAGATCACACCAGTAAATTAATGATGAATCTTTATCTTTCTATACAGAATAAATGTCTCTTCTTCAAAATGTAGAACTATAAGAATTGTTTCCATGTGTACCCAAAAAGAAGTGGTTACGTTGGTAGAAAACAAAAACATTGTCCTGACTGTCACTTGTACTAAATAAGTCTCAGTATTTAGTTTCTTTTTTATTGAACAAAACAGAAGGAGTTGGTTCAGCCTAGTGACAGTTAAGTGAAAGCATTCCCACCTGTGCTTTCTCTCCCTGGGTGCTGGAAGAGAATTTTCCTTAGAAAAGTGAGAAAAAGGCACAGAAAGCTTGACACATACTTTATTCTTCTTTTTCCGTGCTATATTCTATATATATATGAAATTTGGTGATGAAATGCATTTTCCATCAATTCCATACTTGATTCAACAATCAGCTTCTTCATGCAGAAAGCCAATAGCTCCTCTCTGCATGAGCTGCTTGCTGCACACAGCCTGAGAAGCTGTTTCCCTAGGCTCCCAATTAGCTGCCTACCCAAGCTGTCTTTCCAAACTGGATCAGATATCCATGATTCCCTTCATATGTCTCCCTGCTGCCTGCTACACGTTAATTTATATTTCCAGCAGTATCCTTTACAAGTGGTCTGCTTGCCTGGTTACACTTGGTTAGCTGGATGGGTGACCCCATTGTGGGGTGCAGGCATCAAAGCTTCTGCAACTTCTGGCTGCTACAACTTCTTGTCCCCAATTTTGTGAGGACTATGGGGTGCTCACACAGCCCATGCATGAGAGGGGTTTCCCATGGCACGGTGGTACCTGGTAGCAGTGGTGGGGCCAGGGCAGAGCTGAGAGTGATGGCATCTTCCCCCCAGGCTGCAGGTCATGTCAGAGCACAGGCATCCCAGGGCAAAAAATTAAAGAATTTGTCAAATTTCTACTACTGTATTTCATAACTTTTGTTGTTTAAGTCTTGTGGGCAGCCACTCCCTATTTAGAACTTATTTCTAGGCAAATTCTAGTGATGAACTCCCACTTAGCTGATGATCAGCTAAAAATAATTGCTCTGGAATTAATGCTGCAGGATGAGGTTTTTGTTTAATCAGACTATCTATACACTTAGGTACACCAGACTTACCAGATCAACTCTAACAGGATCATTTGCTGCCTCCCAATAACACTGTAGTCTGAGATCATCATCCTCAGATGAAAATTAAAGCATCACCTGAAACCTGCAGCAAAGAGCAGCCTCATGCCTGTTGCAGTTGATGCTCCCTGTGTGATAGGATATTTGCTCCTGTATTTTGAAACGTGAACTCTTCAATGTACCTGGAATGCAAGGAAAGAGGCAGGAGGAACAGTAACTCCTCCCTTTGCTTGGTCTGGAAGGCAGAGGGGAATTTCTCTGCACTCAGAAGTTTCTTCTGCTGTAAAGACTTCATTGGTCTAGTTTCTGTCTGATGTGACTGGACTATAGAAAGGGTTTTTGGTGGTTTTAGGGTGCTTTCCTTAAGGGAAAAGAATTTGCAGGCTGATTCACTTTCAGGTTAAAGTCAATGCAAGGTCTGGGCACAGGAGTCAAGCAATCCACATAATCAACCTATCTGCATGTTCATTAACAGACCAGAAAAACCATTACACTTCTGAATCACTCTGCTTTTGCATAGACCAGTAGCTGGAAATAACTAGGGAGATGCCTGAGAAAAGGAGCAATTACAGTTAATCAATAATCCTCAAATGGCAGCAATTAAAATTCTGAAAAAAAAATATTATAAAGCAAGCAGGCAAGGTAATGGCAAATCATCCATCAGCCATTGAGAGCATTTTTGCACATCTCAACTTGAAGAAAGGAGGAGTTTTTAATTAAATCATCATCTGAGGACGCCATTGATCCTTCATGTTAGACAATTTAGAGCACAAGAAACAGCTTTGAATGGCCATAACCATAAAAAATGTGTTTGTTTTCCCCCACAATGAGCCCCTTGCCTGGCTCTGTAAAAAAGATGATTCTGCTGAAACAATATGGGAGAGCTCTCTGCTTTTAAATGATCTAATTTCCATCTCCTTAGCTGAGTTAATTTAGTGCAGTAACATATGTATTTGTTTCCACATAAAGACGTTTGTAGACAGCATTTTCTGTATTTTCTGTCCCCTTCCCCAAAAAAAGATAAAACCAGCGAATTATGGTTCACCAGGGCTCAAGGAATTTGAGCAGCTTGACTTAGGAAGTGCTTTTCCTCAGCTCCAAACAGGGCAGGAATGTCATTGTTAGTGATTCTCAAGAGCCTGTTGGAGGCTCAGCCCTGAGGGTCTTGCCCATGACCCCAGGTGTCTTGAAGGGGCAGCACAGGTGGGTGCCTCATTAAAGGGGTCAATGTTTCCAGAAAGTTCTGCTGATTTGGGGTGTTACCTTTCAAGGCTGCACAAGTGTCTGCCCTCACTCACTAATGATGAGGAGGGGCTCCCAAATGACCCAGCAGCTGGGCAAGGCTGGGGGGTGGACTCAGGGCTGCCCAATCTGCCTCGTTTGGAGACTCAAGTGGCTTCAGGTGGTGGTCTGGGTTGGGCTGTGTGCAGTTCTTTGCCTGGGTCAGAAGAGTGTGGTACCTTGGCAGAGCCAGGAGACTCATCCGTATCTCAGGGAGCAAGCCTCAAGAGGGTAAGTCTTTTGTGGTTTTTATTGTGTGATTGTTTGGGGTTGGTTTTTTAGCATCTTTTCTTTTGTAGTAGTAGTAGAGCTGATGGTTTATTGGTTCAGAGAGCATTAACTGCTGTGTCTGGGGCCTGAGATAATAGGAGTGGTTTGCCAGGAAATGTGAGTGTAACCTTCTGTATGTTAAAACCAGAGGGACTCAGCTCTGCCAGGGCTTTGTATAACTAAGAATATTGTGATGACGATGTTCATATCAGGCTTGGTGCTGGAGTTATGCTGCAGGAGGCTGGTGCAAACTGGGGGGTTGGCTCAGGTAGGGGGCTGGATCTCTGTGCCCCCAGATCCCCTTAGAGGCCAGCAGCAGGTTAGAAATCTTTCTTTTTCTTTATGAAATCTCGACAGTTGTATTGAAGCTGGTGAGACTGCTCACAGGAGAGAGATTAGCATTCATGCAAGCATTTGCAAGGTGAGCTATTTGACCTTTCTCTGCCTGATTTCCCTGCCCAGCTGTACAGCAGAGCAGTTACATGACCCACTTGTGTCAGGAGGGAGAAATATTTGCAGTGTCTATCTTTAGCCAACTTGAAGCATCAAAGATGGGTACTTTTTGGGACACATATACCTCTTTTTTTTTTTTTTTTTTCTAATCTACACCTGTACTAGATGCCTGGGGCAGCCTGAAGGAGACACTATGAATTGCTCTGTCTGTCCCTTTCCCTCTACTGACCTAAGCTCACAGCTCCCAAGCTTTGGCCAGGGAGCAAATCCTGCTGTTGGGGACAGGCAGGGGTTACAAAACCTACATTCGTTTTCCTTGTCCTGCTCCAGCAGCTATTCCTGTAGTATCCCTTATGCTCAGGAATTAAGCTGTGGAGCTACCTCAAGGTGCAGCTTTCACACTGAAATCTGCACACCTGAAACTCATTTGATCAGCCCAAAAGCTTTACATCCAATATATGCACTGGGATGGGTCCAAATACTGCTTTGTTGTCCCTTGTGTACTCTTCTAAATGGAAACCTGTCAGTAATTTTTGTTTGAAAGAATAAGATTTATTATTATTCAGCTGAGAGAGGTGAGAGAGACACTTAAGAATAAGCCTAGTCTTGTTTTTCTGTTTGCCTCAGAATGATAGCCCTGTAATGGATGTCGGGTCTCAGCTGGTGCTTAGACTCCTGCAAGACATTTGGGCAAGGGAAAGCTCTGTAATAAGGCCAGGCTGGCTGGTGGAGGAGAGGTGTTGAAGAGGGGCATTCACCAATGTATAGATCATTTCCTTTAAAGAAAACCACCCTCACCCTCCTTCAAGTATCCAGTGCTGCTCACGTACAAATTCTGAAGCATTTATTTGTTCTCCTCTGCACCTTGCTTTGCTAGAGCACACAGCTCTCGGCATTGACAGCTTGCTTCTGTCCAAAACGCTAAACTTTAATTAGATTAGCTTTTCTTCTATTTGACTTGAACCTACCTAAAGTCCCATCAAATTTTGCTACTGGTTGCCTCAGGTCTTTTCCAAGGTTGATGAGGAGTGGAGAGCAGGATCCAATTGATGTTGAGTCCCATATTGTGCAAAAAAATATCTTCTCTAAAGAGCAAGAACAGCAATACTTCCAAAAAAGACAAGATTCTCTCCTTCTTTTTCCTTCCCTCCCCCTCTCCCCTTCCCAGGGTTTCTGCTGGAGCCTCCCTAGTTACCAACCACTAAACATTCCCCTGAGCTTTTTGATGTTTTTTGATTCCTGTATGTTTGTGGGAAGGAGAAACTGAACCACTTACAAAGACAAACTGGTAAAGAGGGACCTCTCTGTGACAGCTGATGTCCTTGTTATCTGTGCTAAGTTAGACTACCAATTACAGGACAATTTTCTTTGTCCTCTTTTTGACCAAAAAGGTGGTGCCAATGTCTACATCCTGAAGAATTAATAAGAGTAACTTCTTAGATTGGCTTTGAGAACCCCAAAACATGTAGGCACATGTTTAACCTTAAAGAAACAGAATAAATTCCCTGAGATTTGGGCTTTTAAATAAGTTTAAGTTAGTTGCTTGCTTATGAATCACTAATGGCAGCGAAGCAGGAAGGATGTGTAAGGGCTGGCTGTAGCATGCCCATGGAATTGCCCTTGTTGGAGGAGCCAAGTCTGGACTAGAACCTCAGAGGCAGTGGTTGTATGCAAGGATGGATCCCAAACAGTGGTAAATGAAGCCAAGAAAGCTCTGCTGTCTATGTCTGGTCCAGGAAATCTCTGATCCTAACATCTTTTTGGAGTCCTTTAAATGCCAGCCCCTTAGGCCCTGAGACAGCTAAGTGGAGAAAAGCAAGAGAAGACCCAGGGAGCATCAACAGCAGCAGAATGCAGAGCGTGTATGTGCATTTAATGCTTCCCAGGACTTAGTCTTGTTGATACAAAATTGAAATATGAGGGGGTTTGTGGCTTCTAATTTAGCATCGAACAGATGTGGAGCTGTTGAAAGTAAAACGCCCATTAAAATTACTATATTTGTCTTGATTCACCATAACAAGATGACTTCCCTTGCAGAGTGCTTGCTTCAGAAACACACCTGAGGAAGCAAAGCCACCTTAACAACCAGACTATAGCAAAGGAGCTCACATTGATCTCAGTGCAGGCGAAACAACATTTCATGATCTGCCTCATGTCTCTGCACTCCTTCCCTTGCTGCAGGACAGGGGCAGGCTGCTAAGGAGCTGCTTAGTCTATACGTAGCTGTGTCTCCAGTTCATCCTTCCCTCCCTTGATGGGGTGAAAGGATATTTGGCTTAAAGATCACCCAGGGTCTCCAGCTTGAATCTCCTGAAGAGAGAGAGCAGCTCTCAGCATATATAAATATCTCCTTGCTTGTGCATGTTGGCATTTGCTGTTGCAGTGTGCCGGCCTGGCTGCCCTCTGGTTTCTCCAGAGAAGCTCACAAAGACCCAGAAAGGCCTCAAAAGAATGATGATTCTTTCCATCATGTGTGGGTTTGGTTTTTATCATCTCTGGATGAAGCCAGATACACTCTCAAAACGCTATCAGCAATGCTCCTGGGTTTCTCCTCTTCCTTTCTGCTTTGGTGCAAAGGTTAAAGCAAGTGCCAGTTTTGCTTATAACAGGCTTAAAAAGGAGCAAAGCTCCAAGGGAGTCTTGCCAGCCAGCTCTGCTTTCCCACCCAGCAGGGATGAGCTGTGTGGCAAATTGTTTGTTAAATTGAATCTCGCGTTCTGCGCTCCAGCAGAAGCAAAACAAGAGGTGCCACAATTACAACTTCATTCCCTGATTACCTGCCTCAGCGTGGCAGCAATAAGCATTCACAATTTGTCGCTGCGTGGCCAATTCATCTTTAAACTGAAACAGCATCTTAATTGTATCCACTAATAGTCAGATTCAATCAAAAATCACTCCCGAGTCACTCCAGCTAGACTAGCTGGGGCTCCTTGCGCTTGCTTTTGCTGGTTAAGGGACTCAAATGAGATCATTGTGGTTTTATTTATGTATGTAATCAGCAAGGGGGGGTGCACTGGCAGCCATATAAACTCTGGGGCATCTTTATCACTCCGCATTAAGCTGGGGAGACAAGACAGCTGGGATTTGTGGGTTGGTGTGCGCAGCTCCTTTTTATGGCTTTTGCATGATTTAGGCAGAGCTGGGCTTGTGGATGGCAAACCTGGTGCAGGGGGAGGATCTTCAGTTTTACTTTTGCAGTTTCTGTTGATGGCAATAGTCATAAATATCACTGTGTTTTGTGGTGGGGATTCAGCTTTCACGTGTTAGTGTAGAGAATGCAAAAGTCAGCAAGCAGTGTAAGAGCAAACCCTTTTCCAAGGCAAATGTTTGGGCTGAAAGTCTGCAAAAATTGCCTGATGGATGTTAAACCTCTTCCCGTTTTATGGCAGACTGAGATTAAACCTGCAGACTCTCAGGTTCAGCAGCTGAGCACAGAACCGAACAACTTCCCCTTCTCACAAGTGCCAGAGACTTTCTTCTGTCACAAGCAGTGCTGGCTCCCTGGAGCAGCCACTCTCCCCAGGGCACCTGGGAACTGGGGACCCATGAGGGTGACGTGGTGGAAGCAGGACAGGGACAGCAGAGTCCATAAGGATGAGGTGAGACTTCAGCAAGGGCTTCTCTAACCTAGAGAGGGACAAAATATCCTTCCTGTACCTGCTTTTCCACCCCATTAAATCACCCCACAGATCAATAGCAGACAATTACTCTGGTGGCTAGTGGTTAGTTTATGAGATTTTTCTTTATTACCACTTCAGCTCAAGTGCTACCACGGAGGGAGAAGGATGAGACTAATTTAATTTCTCTCCTGGACAATAATTACCTGCATATCTAAACCTTGCTGCCAGGCATGCACCTCCAAGTGCACCAGTGTGAAAAGCACTTCTGGCTTTTTGGTGAAGCCTCCCCTATCAGAGAGTCTCCTAACTGCAAGTGCAGCTCAAAGGCTTCAAACTACTGTAGCAGTGAAGAATCTAACATGGAAATTAAAGAGAGGGTTTCTGGAGGAGATGCATTGGTGACTAAAAGCTGCTGTATGTTGCTGTAAAGCATAAAAGAAAGTGGCCAGTGCCTTGGTGCATGGCAGGCTGTTTGGCAGCAGGGAGCTGGCAAAACTCGGCTCCTAATTCCTGTAGAAACCTTGATGTCCTTTCACTTCCCAAATAAGATTTTTTGAGACCTACTGAAGAGTGTTTTTCTCACACACTGGGAGCCTTTCCCTAGCTGTTCTGCTGGCCTCTGGAAGCAAGAAAGAGAAACGTTTCTGTACCACCCTGGAAGCTCAGAGAAGCTGCTCTGCTCTGTCTGGGGTGTGCAGATATCGGCGTGCACTGAATGGCCTCTCCCCGGCTGGGGGTTCCTGCTGCAGCTCTGGCACAGCTGGGAAGTCAAAGGCACTTCCACCAAATAAATAGAACTGCTCTGAGATTTCCTCTTCCTCTGTCTGCCAGCATCTCCCGAGGACAGATGATGTTTAATAGCTCTGTTCTCTGCCATTACCTTCATTCCTTTTGTGTGGTTGTGTTTGAGCGCGCTCCATTTTCGCTGTAGGAAGCTCTTTTCCTTGCTCCCCCATGTGTTGCCCCTTGCAGCTCTGCTTCCTTAGCACAGAGCAGCTGTATCCTCCCTCTCTGCTTTTTCTTCTTTTCCCTTTACTCACAAATTACTTCACACAGCACCCAGCTCCCCACTCACTCTGACCTGCCCATGGCCCCCGACCTTCAGCCTGTGATTCTTGCTCCTTGCCTCCTCTGACCATGTCACCTGTTGCCTCCTATGCCTAAAACCCGGCCATTTATCCATGTGTTGGTGAGACCTGCCATGCGCCAAGCCAGTGAGATACAATAGGTAGCTTTTCTGTTAGATGTTTGCAAATATTAGTGTTGGCACAGATTTTGATCTTTCCCCTGACAGCAGTGTCACTCAGGTACCTTGAGGTGATACCAGTGGCTTCTCCAGTTTTAGGGCATGATTTAAGCTGTGACTTAACAAAGCACCTCCTTAAAGTTGATCAGAAGACCAAATCCATCCCTTTAGTGATTGCATTTCAGTTTGGGGAGCCTGAACTGCACAGCATTGCCTTGGGAAAGTCAGGAGCCAGGACTGCTGAACTTCTGCCCTGCGCATGGTGCAGCGGTGTGGTTTGTGCTTCCCTGCTCAGGGATCCAGACAGGGCTGCAATAGTCCTCCCATGACCATCGGACCCTCTGCACTGGGCTGAGTGGGATTTTGCTTGTGCATTAGCAGCACTCATGAGTTTGCAGACCAGGGGCTGAGGTTCAGCTGCTGGTGCTTTTTCAAAGCAGACTAGATGAAGGTGTGATGATACGTGAAAAGTAAAAGAATTCTGTCGCCTTATTTGCATGTCTGATGCCAGACACACTAATAAACAGAAGAAATGTTGGATAAAGACCAGAGGAGTTTGCAATTAACACATTAAACAGATCTACTGACTGTAGGATCAAAAGCAGAGTAGGAAACAAAACACCCATGCAATGTGACCGTGGCTTTGTGTTGGTGATTTGATTTACATTAACGTTGAAGGCCCATAGGAAGCTGATGTTGCCTTGTAAACTCCCTCTCCTTTCATGTAAACTACTTCCCACAGTCTGGCACCAAACAGATAATTTTCTCTCTCCTTCTTGTCTTTTTATAACTGCATAATCTTCAGGATCTGATTTCTGCCTTTACCGTGTACTCAATCACTGCTAAACAAACTTCTGTCTGTGTGCCAGGCAGTATTTTGCTGACAAAAATCACTTTGTCAACAGAATTATGTGCATGCGCCTGATGAAATGCCTTTAAGTGACAGAATGCTTTTAGTCACATGAATTTACTTCACTAAATGATATTAGGTGGATTAAACCAAGAATTTCATCAGGCTCTTTCCTCTAAGGAAAGAATTTCATTGATCCTCACTGAAGCTGGTGAGACCAGTGTAGTCAAATGTATTTATTCAACAAACAACTCTGCCATGGCCTTAAAATTGCTGCAGCACGACAGAAAGATGCAGGGGAAACTTCTACTGGGGCTGGATGAACTCACTAATGCACTGAGGGTCTGGACTGAAGTTTTTCTGTGAGGTGAAGCACTTGGGTTTCGGACACTGTCTCTATGATCATCGTCGCAAGGGGTGAGACTTTTGCCCCCCCCCCCCATGACTTTCATGATAGAAAATGTTTTTTTTTCAGGTATGGGGAAGAGAATGTCAACAAATGCAAAAACCAGAATAACCAAATATTGACAATATATTGTTTTTTCCACCTTTTCTTTGAAATTTTTCTATTTTGTTATCAGCTTTCCTGAATGTTTTCCTAGTGCAGACTTAGCACTGCTGCCCACAGAGCAGGAGTTAAAGCAGGTCCACGCTCTGCTTGTCTCTTCTACAGCACCTTTATCTTGCTTGGCATGGTGGTAGGAGAAATTGGGTTCGGGAGGAAGGAAGGAAAGAAGCTCTTGTTCTTTGTACCCAGAGAGGTCACAGAGACTGCAAACACTGCTTGCTTTTGTGTATGGTGATGTTTAATGAAATGCTGTCATCTCTTCTGCCATTAGAAAGCCTTGATTTCACCTCTAGGGTAATTCTGCAGCTGGATGATGGGTGAAAAGGGATCACCCAGCATTAATCTCTGCTGAGAGCTTACATACAACTATAATAATTAATAATGATGACCCAAATTATTATTCCTAGTGTATCTTTGGCCGTGTTCAGATGAGGTTCTGAAAGCCTTTTAGACAGAGGGATACAAACCAATTCCCTGTCTCACACCAGCGTAAGGCAGTTGAGTTCAAGCATTACTCTGGTTTTATCCCAGGGCACCAAGTTCAGAGAAATCAAGGCACAAGGATTATATACCTGTTATTCCTTGTGTGGTTTCAGAGCCAGGGCAAAACCACCTGTAAACTTATCTAGAAAATTAGGCCCCTTGTTAAAATTTCTGGCTTGTGACTCACTGCTGCTGCCTCTAACAAAGTGTTGTTTTTCTAATTGCTTTTGTTTGGTGTTTTGGGTGGGATTTTTTTTGCAGCTCCCTCTTGGTTCTCAGTGGCTGGGCAGGGGATGTTCTTCCATGGCCAAGGGGTGCACAAGAAATTGATGTTGCATTAGTTAGCTGTTCCCTTCCAGACCTGTAAGTCACTATTTTTATAATTAAAATGTGGAAAATGCCATCAGGTATGTTTGTGGAGTAAGAAACCCATTAATTCTAAGTCTACTCTTGGGTAAAGACAAAACATATATATGTTGTCAGAGCTGGTGCTGATTTCTGTTAGGGTGGTTTTTTTCCCTTTGCCAACTGATTTATCTCTGAAATAAACAAGCAATGTTGAAATTAAAGCACACTAATATAGCTGATTTGTAAATAAAAAGGAGAGTTAGCCAGACAGAGCAGAAACATAAATAGAGACCAAATGTTATAATATAATGAGAGACGATGCTCCTGTTTAGAAGAGACTCTCATCCCTCTGCATGCTCATGGTAACAGAGTGGTGGGCACATGGGCTGGTGTTATAGCAGAAGTGCCATTGCCTGATACTGCAAATGTTGAGATAAATCTGTTATTTGAACACTTATCAATTATAAAAAACATTTTGAAGGTCCACAGCAATTACCCACTTGAAGGGTTTGCCTGGAAACATTTCTCAGAAAAGTGTACTTTGAATTATGCTGCAAATTTTCTGCCGGGCCCTGGGAGGGTGAGAAAAGGAGTCAAACCCTCCATCGCTTCCCCTGAAAAATATCTGAGTGTGTGGAAGTGGTTTGAAATTTTAATAACTCCCAATACAGAACTGGAAAGGTTATGGCCATAGTCACCTAATTTCGGGGACGTGGCTGAGTGTGGCTGCTCCCCTGTAAGAAAAGCTTGTGGATAGATATTAAGATGGAGATTATTCAGTACGATGCACTTGAGCCTCCCAGGGAAGAATTAATTGACACCTAGATGTATTGGGGGTAGGGACGGTGACAACATATGATAAATGAAACACGCAGCAGTGAGAACAGATGTATGCTGAAAGGACAGCATGATAAATGTGCATCTTGATATTTACAGTGCCTGAGAAAACGCTCCTGATCTGATACAGGTTGAGTAACTACAGGCATGTTTGAGTACGGTGGTGGCTTGATTGATTTAATTAGCTCTCATTAATGGCATTGAAGATAGTTCAACAACAAGCAACGGAGAGCCTCACTGAAGTGCTGCATGTTAATTGCTGGATGATTTGTGTTGTGGGACGGCACTTTTGCATAAGTACAAATTAGAAGGTGAGCTGTTTGGAAACACTGATGTCTGTCCTTGCTGGGAGCAGGGGCTGTGTGAGGTGAGACCTCTGCCTGAGCTGGTGTGTAATGTCCCTGGGCCAGCCTGGGCTCTTCTGTGCCCCACAAAGGTTTAAAACCTTTAACAAGGCTCTGGCCGCACCCCACAGGGCTCCTGCCCCTCTCACTCCCCACTCACATGAATAGAAGGGTCTGTGCAAATCAATATCCTCATTAGAGCTTATGAATTATTCTTTTGATCTACATTGAGGAGTGAGCGAGCTGTCCAAGGGAAAATTAAAACAGCCCTTATGGCTAAATCTACTCACATTTATTTGGTGGGTTTTTGTTTGGTTTTTTTTTAAGCCTTTCTCATAATAGCATTTTAAAATTCAATGTGGTGCTCTCAAACCAACTGCAAAATGACAAAGTTTGGTCAAGCAAGTGAATTTCCTTCCTATTCTTTTATTTCATGCAAGAAGTAGCTAAACTTGATATTGCCTGACCCAGGTGAGAGTTGCCTGCCTCTGCCCTGGACTTCAACGCTGTTTATAGCTCTCCATGTCTGGCCTGACATTTTCCATGCCCAAAATCTGCCTCTGGCTGAGCTGTTTGGAGATGCCCTTGCTGTCTCAGTGAGCAAGATAAAGATGAGAGAATATGGTCTGTGTAGTAAACTGGTTAAGAGAGGTATTTATTTTCCTCTTACCTGGGTGAGGAGGGAGAAGGAGGCTGAGGGTGAACATAGAAGATGGAAACATGGGATGGCCCAGAGGGACAGAACTGGTGGCTGGACACAGGGAGCAGCAGGAGCTCTATGGCATTGCCTGATCCTGCTGTGCCCGCAGGGCAGAGGTTGGAGGTGGTGACGTGTCCTTGCTGGGATGTAATCACCAAGAGGTAATATAATTAAAAACACTTGGGTTTGAGTGGGTTAAACCCATCCAGGCTAATCACAATTCTAGTGTTGCATTTCCTCTATAGGCTTTGCTTTGGTAACCTCAGGAGTGTTTAAAGGGGGGTTATTTGTGGGTGATGCTCATGACAGAAGCCATAGTAAGACACCCACCCCAGCGGGGTGATTCCCATGCAAGGTGTGCATAGCAGTTCCCATAGCACTGTGCATCACTTGCTTTTTCTTGACTTTTATTTCTCTTTCTTTTTGTTATATATTATGCACAACACTGCACCAGCTACTAGGAAGAAAATTATCCTAGAGAAAAGCAGAACAGGACCCAAAAATGCCTTTCGTGGATAAGGATTCAGTCCCAGCTGTGAGCACAGTGACTGATTATTGCAAGGGCAGAAATGCACAGGCTGGTCGGATTAATCTTTCACAACTGGATGAAGCCCAGAGATGCTGTATGCTGGATTTCTGTGCTAAGTGGGGTCTTTGGTTTTGGAAACGGTTTAAGACGTGACTGAGGTTTCAAGTGGTCCAGCTTTGGGGAAATTGGGAGCCATTCGCAGGCTGGGCTCGGTGTCCCTTGCCTGCATCTGATGCACTTGGTGTTCTCTTTGCCCGCACCAGCCTCTGCCTTCTGTGGGACAGCAGGAAATCACACGTGGCTACTCACCTCCAATTACAAGGCAGTGTCATACACGTGTGCTTGAGAAGGGTTCATGTAGCAAGATTAACTGTACAGCTGCCCTGACTAGTGAGGGGTGCTTAGGAATGAAAAGCCAAGTTTAGGAACTGTCTCCTGGCAGAGCTGCTGCCTGTGAACAGCACGTGCTGCCAGAGGACCTCGGTGAAATGCAAACTGTGCTTCCAAAAATAACCACTTTTCCCCACCTTCTTTTCTTTTTTCCACATCTGATGCTGTGCTCAGAGGTGGTGGGAGAAGTGAGGTGTGTGGACTGGTGTGTGTTCTGTGTGCTCCTGCAAAGCCAGGGCTTTCTAGACTGGAGGTTGCATCGTGATCAAGTTTTGTCTTTGTTGTGCTTTTGACTCTGTGACTTTCTACAAATATCATGGGAAGTATTTTTGCAGTGTGAGAAAGTGGCTTGTGTAGTCACCTAACAAGTTGTTATTAGAGCCAAGCCAGGGGACTTGGGCTACAGTGACAGAACTAGTGTGTTAGTGGAGGCATCCAGACCTAAAGGAGAGTTGCCCTCACCTTTACGTGAGGTTTGGGAGAGTGGCTGCTGCTTCTGGAGGGGTGAGAAAACAGTTATTTCATGGGCAAGGAGAGACACAAAATGGCACTTGTCTTGGTGGTAGAGAGAAATCAGGTTCTGCATTTATGGATGCAGTGTGGAGTAGTCACATCTTCTGTAAGTTACACCTTCTGATTGCACAGGTCACTGAACTTCATTTAACCCATAGCTTGAGGAACGTGATGGCATTAAGAGAGGACTCAAAAGAGTTTCTCACATTGAAGAAATTCATAGAAGTTGACCTCCTGGTTTGCCCTGAAGTGAGGCAAATACAGATGAAAATGATGAGTTTTTACAAAGGCAGAAAGCACTGTGTTCTCAATTTATTGTAGCTTTTTTACTCCATTGGGTTGTTTTGATATTAAGGTTAAAGCAACTTAAATAAAATAAATTCCACAATTATTTCCCAGAGGTTATTTCTGTTGAGTGCACTTTTTCAGAAGGGAAACCCACATGACTGGAAACTTCCCACTACATCTAGAGACCACCAGGTATTGGGAAGGACAATGAAGCCTCATCAGTGTCTCATGGTGCATTGGTCCCCATGGCTGCCCTTACAGTAAGGCTTGGCAGCATTCCTATATAGCTGTGAGCTCGGGTCGGCTGAGTTTAGGGACAGTGAGGGCAACCACCCAGCAGGAACTAGGAATCTTTCCCCTTTTACTATTTCAAAGACTAAACGCTTGGGTATTGTCAGGAGATTTTTGTGTGTTTTTACCAGTGTGACCTTTCTTGTGTAAAACAACAGGATTTCTGCACAAAATCCACGCTGGAAAAAACCCTGCATCTTTGAGTAACACAGCTGAGTTTCCTGAGGTGTAACCCTCTCTCAAACAATTCTTTTCTAAAATACAGTCCTTTGGTTTATAGATTTGATGAGGAGATAAAGCACTGCAGATGGCTGCTTTACTCACTGTGCCCTTTCTGCAGCCAGCATGAACGCTGTGCTTTTCCTGAAATTGTCTCCAGCCCTGTTCAAATTCTATGGAGAACTTGTTTTAATAATAACTTGTCTAAAGAAACAAATTTCATTATCTAAGAACAAAAAGGAACCTGACTTTTAAAATGTACGACTTGCCTGTAAGACACACAGGCACCCTCTTTGAGCAGGAAGGGTAGAATCCTGTAGCTTCTGACTTGGTGAAGATGTTTGAGAAAGACCTCGGCCTTTAATGCTGTTCAAATATTGGTATTAAAGGCACTCCCTTGATGTTCCCAGCTTAACAAAATTCTTTGTTACTGTTGTGGAGGGAGGTGTCGCTCATCACTTTGTCAGCTGCATCTGGGGAGTTATTAGCAGTTTTCATTAAAACAGAATTTAGGATAAGCAAGCTGCAGCAGTCCAAGCTTAAATATCAACTAGAGGTTGTTTGGGAGCTGATATTGTATTTTTTGGTTGCGTAGGTGCAATAACTTCACTTCTGAAAGGAGCGTGTTGTAACTTGATAGAAACTCAATGCCTGAACTAGCAGGGATGAATGGTGGGTTTTGGCTGAATTAATAAAGTCCTTCAGCTGTCTGCAGATGAAATGCATAAAAGAAGCCTGAGTAAAACCCTTAATTTCCATTGTTATGCAGAAAACCATCAGGGGACCAAAAGCATATATATCTGCCTTGGCCTGCTCCCTACTATAAATAGGAAGGTTGTATCTACAGCATGCTCTGTCCTTCAGAAGACAACAAGTTTTTCTCTCCCTTTGGAGAAAGAATGTAACTGGCCTTGTGAATGAAGGTGACTTTTTCCAGGTTGTCACTCACCTAGTGCTGAGGCTTCATGGCCTGTTTTTTCCTCTTCTGTTATGGGATAATGAAAATTTAAAAATCCAAACTTTTCAGTAAACTAGTTCTTGGTTTGATGTGTGTGAAGCTGATTACAGTGAGGTCTTTGCCTGGCTTTTTTTCTGCCACTCTTATTTGGACACACGTATTTGGATTTTGTTTTGGTTTTGTCTCAAGTTCTGAAGTTTAGATGAGGATGAAGATGTGCTTTCACCTTTTCCCGTGTGAATGGGTTCCTAACAGCTTTACAGAACTAATAATAGCTGAGCATATGCTCGGAGCAGCACAGAGGGAGACCAATTGAAGAGGGAAGAAAAGCTAAGAGCTGCAATTCTACAAAATAGGTTCTCCCTTTATGTTGCATCTTTTGCAAGATCTGCGTCTCTGGGCAAAGCTTTTCACTTGCTACAGACACAAATCTCAACTAATTCTTGCTGTTGTGCTACCAATTTTGTTGCATTGGCAGTGCTGATGGAATTGCTCAGCAGTAGGGTGTATGTCTTCCCACCAGCCTCGCTGCCCCAGCCACAAAACACACTTTTCTCTTCTTCCTGCTGAGCCTTGAGCCACTTTAGAAGGGACTAAAAGAAATTTGTGTGGTGCTGAGCCCTGATGGCCCCAAAGCTGCTGTTCTCACTCAGTCTTTCCCTTGTGCAAGCAAGAGCTGTTTGTGACTGTGGAGGAAGGACAGCAAATTTAGTCTGTCATTCCTAGTTTTAGCCTTTATCTCAGAGTTTTATGAATAATGACAGCTTCTGAGCAAGAGTCTGCTGTCTGTAGCATGTTGTGTGATGCCCTCGTCTGCACAGCTTCAAGTGCCTGAACCCACCTTAGTTCAGTGGTCTTGCTCCAGAGAACATCTCAGTTTTAACTGTGTCTCATTAATAGGTTTAGGAGATAAAATATTGCACCAAACCTATTCCACAGCTCCTGAGAAACTTAGAGTTGAGTGCTTTTTAGTACACCTTATTGCAATGCCCCCTTGTACATAGATCAGAGCTGCTTGGCCCTGGTTAAGTCTTGCCAGAGAAGTACTTGATCAATGAGAAAAGTGGTTGGTGTCAGGGATGCTGACAGGTAAAGACATCATGCTGTCATCCAATTTTTGACTGAGGAAAGACCCTTGCTAGGAGAGCTCTCTGAGAGCACTTAGATGCTCATTGCCCACTGTCAAGAAGCCAGCCTCTGGGTTCAGGAGGTGACAAAAAGCCAATTGGAGATCACAGCAGCAGGGGAGTGGGATGGTGTTAGCTCAGTGCAGAAGCACTGTGCCTTCAGCAACCAAGGGGGAAAAAGGCATTTGCTCTTGCCTTCACAGCAGGCTTTTTCTGAGCATGGCAAAGCTCATTGTTGTAATTGATGTATCATTAGCTTGTCATTACTGCGGTCACTTGAATGTTGGTGCTTCTACTCTCTCTGGGCTTTCCATTTAGGGAAGCCTGGAAAATGTTAAAATGGAACTTGGAGATGGATCACAGTAAAAAATCTCGAGTCTGGGAGGAAGCTGGATGTTTATTTGGGGTGTGTGTAGAGGTGGAGGGTCAGTTGTTCTCCCTAGGGAGGTGTATGCTCAGATCCGCTTTGAAAGCGGCAAATAGGAAAGCTTAGAGTTGAACGGCACTAGAGAAATTTCTGGCCTTGCTAAAGGTTACGTGGCTTCGTAAGGCAGATGCTTGTTCCCAGGTTGTGTGGTAAAATCAGTAGGCGGAGGAGAGGACTGCATCCAATCTGGCAGAGAGAGTGGAGGGACTCAATGCCAGGGCGTGTGGAGGAAGCTGGAGCATTTCAGAGCTGCCAAAGCTCGGCTGCTGGGATCACGGGAACACGCAGCTCTGGCTCTGCTTGTTTATAGAGGCAGCAGCAAGAAGCATGTGAATTCTGCATGCTTCAGTGGCCAGCATAATTGAAATCTATGATAAAATACAAATTAACAGAGGGGAAGTGGTCCTTGTTGTTCCATCTGAGGGGTTTGCTTCAATTTTATTATCCAAGATGATTGTGAAGAGTGGCCACTTCCCTCTCTAATCCAAGTGAGGGGTGAGATCCCAGTGTCCATGATGCAGATAAACAAAAACTCTGATGTCGTATGGTCAGAAAAATCTTTCTGAAAGAGGATGATGGTTTTAATAACTGAGGTACTTATATACGTATATTTAAGAATATAGTGGTAATTGTTTTCACAGGGCATGAAAAATTGCTCCAACAAATGGCATACAATAGCTGCTTGGCTTTGCTCATAATTAAGAAGCCCAATGCTGTTAATTGGACAGATAAGTGGGAGACCCTAACTCAACAGTGCACTTGTGAATCTCAGTGTGTAAGAAGTTCCTGTGAAGCCACAAAGAGGATGTTCCCTTGACTACAGAGGGATATACTTAAGTGCTTTTCTGGAGAGAGGCCATCAGGAGTCAGATGTAAGGACTCAGAGAAGCAAAGCTATTAGAGCAGTAAAGCTCCTTTAACTAATGGTCTTACAGAATGGGATCCTAATTTCATGAATAAAGATAAGAGCTGGGAGGAGGATGCTTGCGGCCGAAGGAACAGGGCTCTGTGTGTTTCTCATCAGAGACACAAGCCCAGGGTGATGGCACTACTTTTCTGTAATTAAATTTTTTTAGCTTGCTCCGTGTCTTAATCTTAAGGGATAAAACCGCCTTGCTCGGCTCACTGCTTGTGGGCTCTGCGGGAGAGGTGAGAATTAATCCTGTCCCAGGTTGTTTACTGGAACAACAGAAATTTGTATTCTGTTATTCAAGCAGTTGTTCTCTTGTTAGGAGACTGAGAGAGGCTGTGAGCAGCATTCAAGAAACAGGCTCTAAAGACGCCTGTCTAATTTTATTGGTCCTGTTTGAAAAATTACATTCCCCCATCTCTTTTGGAAAAGGGCTGTGATCTCCATCTCCTCCCACTCGTCATTGGCAATTTAGCTGGCTTTGTACAGCAGATAATCACAATACTGAAGCAGTAATATTTCATCCAGACTTGCAAGGGGCCTTCAGCTCCCCAGGAAAGCAAGGGAGCTGCAGTCAGAGTTTTTCCACCTTCAGCAACATGCAAAGACAAAGCTATGCAGGCTCTCTGTAGCTCAGGGAATTTCAGCTCATCTACTGAAATAAAGGGACTTTTGAGAATATATGTATATATTTTATTTTTTTTTTTTAACCCTGCAGGCTGGAAGAAATGGCATCCACAGCTAGTTATCCTCAGGGGGTGGCAGAGAGGGAGAAAGCTGAAAAATAGAGACAGGCATATGTGTCACTAAATTAATGTACCTGCTCTGCTCTGGGATAGTCACATCAGCATCACTGCTGTCATCTGGCACCACCAGGGGCATTAAGTGAGAACGAGCCTGTCACAGTTCATTTACCAGCCTTTGATGATGGATTTGGTGAAATCATTGCCTAGGATGATGGACTCTTCTCTCGTATAAATGACACAGGAGCAGGTGATGGGTCCCAGTGGTGTTGGCATGGTGGTGCAAAGGGGGCAGCTGTAATCCCTGGAAGTAAAGAGGAGCTGGGCAGAGATCCTGGCCATGGTCAGAAAGGGCTGTGGAAAGTCTGCAGGCTGGTACAGCAGCTTGGTACAGTGCATGGGTGTTCCCCTGTGGCAATAAACCCTGGTTACCAAATGTCTGGTTCAAGAAAAGCACAGAGAAGCCCAGAGTCCCAGCAGTGCATCTTAGGGAGCTTTGCATTAACTTCCTAACTCGTGTGTGGATTTCACTGCTTCCAGAAAAGCATGGGCTTTAATGTAGAGAGGTATCAAACCTCTAAGGATGCATAAATAATGTGTGCTGTTAGTACACAGGAGAGAACCTGACAGACAGGATCCTGCAAAATCACCAAGTGTGTAAAGAGGGATGAGAAAGCTGCAGGACTCTTCTGTCACTTCAGTGTAGACTTTCCATGGGTAGACTGAGATAAGAAGTCCCATGCTTAGCATAATGATAATGCTTCCTAGTCTGAAGTCAAAGTTCAGCTGGCCTGTAGCCCTTGGAAACTCAGTGAGTGATTCAGTAAGATTGGGCTGAAAACTGGATTTTGATGCATTTGGATTCCCAGCCTCCCTGGAAATCGATGTCAAATGTACCCTCTGGCATCTGAAATATTTTTTAAATCTGGCCCTAAATGTATTTATCCTTCAGGAAATGTCTGAGTTGCAATCAAAACGTGGAATTTATGACAAAATCTGTCCTGTGGCAAAACATTAATGCTACCCACCCTGAAATTAATGATGGATGCAACACCAGTTACACTGTAGAGAGAACTGGGATATGTATTAATAGATGTTTTTCTTCTGAATAAAATAGCTAAGTATCCCAGTCTCCATAGAAAGTCTTTCTTGACTATGTTGCCAATAGAATTAGATTATCAGTAGCCTGGAATTGTTTCAAGAAGCAGCATTTGGTTAGTGCCCGTGCATGGTGGGGCACAGCTATGCCTGTCTGTGCAACCACTGTCAGGTTCCTCACCACTTAATTGTCACCCATAGTACCAGGAGTTTTGTCTGAGATCAAAGATAAGCTTTGCATCATGTCCCACACTGGGACAGGCAGAGAGCTGCTGGCTTAGCAATGCCCTGGGTGTTGTCCTGCAAAACCTTCTGGTGGGCTGTAGCTCCCTGTTTTTGGTGCCCCTTCACATCCTTCGTGTACCCACCGGGTCCATGCAGCCTCTGGAGCAGCTTCCTATAAGAGCTGTTCACGTCTCCAACCTCCCTCCATTGAGCAGTAGGACCTGCTCTTCTGGTGCAGTGCCAGCAAAAGCAGCACTATTAAAACTAATTAGATAAATATATATGTATTTCGTAATCAGGCAGTTAATTATGGCTTAGGGACCAGATGGCAGTCCCTGGCATTTACTGTATTCGTAGCTGTTTTAAAGTGAAGTGTATATATTGCAGCTAATTATGACTCAAAATATGTAGGTAATTGTGAACTTAGCCCTTTTCTCACGGCGTATTATTTGTCTGAAGAGTGCAAGTTGCTTTGGAAGACGTGTAGGTAGGGTCCCTGTGGTAACACCTCTCTCCTCCCCCCTCCACAGTTTGGATGACAGTGCCTTTAACTTGTTACTAGTGGCTCTTTCATAGGAGAGCTCAGGCAATCATTTATTTTTTTTCTTTAAAAGATTATAAAATGTTTAACTCAGTCATCTTAAAATCCAGATGGGTGGTACAGAAATAATGAGTCCTGCTACTGCTGGAAAAATATGGAGATAGGAGCTCTTCAAAACATCTAAGAAACATTTGGGTTCTTTCCAATGTCATATGTAAAATACTAACACCTGTGAAATGTTAGATCATCTTCTCAAACACACCCCCAAGCTGGAGTTTCTGTTGGGGAAAAAAATATTTGCAGAAATACAGAATAGGAAAAGTTTAAAAAACAATATGGAAAATGAGAAGGCTGAGTTTTGGCTTCCAACACCCAGTGCACCCTCCATGTGCTTTGTAGGGTTTTTTCCTCAGCAGGAGAAGGCCATCCTGAACCTGGAGCATTTGTGCTCTTATCAGACTAAGAGGTCATCGGGTCTAATTTAATTGGAAAGTGTGAAGGGTACTGATTTCACAAAGAGAGAACAAGTGAGATACGAATGAAATGTCAGAGAGACATCAGCCCACGTGCCCGATGAGCTATGGTGGGATTTTTCTTTCACAATTAACTTCTAAGGGATTTTGTTCCTGCTTGGATTACATTTTCAGAAAGGAAGAAGGCAACCCAGCATTGCATCCTGAGGAACATCATGGTTTCTGGCCTTGGTCACAAAGTTTGTAAAGACTAGATTAAATCCCTAGGTGCTTACCAGGCCAAAACCTCAGCCACGGCATAAAGTTTCTTTTAAGGAAGGAAGAAGCTAGATTGGAGGCCACTGTTGTCTTCAGCTGGTGTGATAAGACCAAAAATGATATGATCTAACTTTTTTTAAGCTTTATTAACTGAATTCAAGGCTGGAAGTGTATAGGCAAGTAGATCTACCTATAGATGTTGCAGGTGAAATCCCTTAAGTCTTGTAGATCATGGCCATGAACAGCTAAAAGCGTCTATTGCAGAAATGGTTCATGAAGTTCATACTAGTTTTTGATTTAATTATTCAGGCTATACATTCCCAGGTCAACCATATTTCTGCCTCCTATTGCTCACTATACATATGAAATGTTTTATTTGTCTAAAAAGCTTTAGAAATTTTATAACGGCTTACATAAAATTCTGAGGAAGGCAGGTGATGACTGTCTTTTCTACTCTTGTATTGTGACAATAAGCAGAATATTTGGGAACATGTAGTCCTTACACAGTCAGTTAGGTCCACATGGATATATTCATTTTCTGATGGCAGGCTATCATAAATAGAAAGAATATTGGTGTTCTGTCTCATGTGCAGTAAATGCTGAGGTCTAAAGAGTGATTCAGATAAGCAAGATGGGTTTGGTTTGGGGTTCCTCCACCAAGAGAAGTAGTATTAAATGTAAAATATTTAATTTCAAAGCCTGGACTTGAAAATGCTGTTTTTCATCTAGATTCTCTTGCTAGAAAAAGAAAAAAGAATAAAAAATGGTGTTTTCCCCATAGCTTGAAATTTTCTGGCAAACTCATTAGTTCTGGTGGTAAAAATTATATTAAAGAAAATGTTCATTGTTTCCAGTAGAGAAGGTAAAAATAAAAGGATCCTGGGGTCACATGAGAGCTCTTTGGAGTCGAGAGGCTTCTAATGGGGAGTCAAGTAAGAAATGGTTCCTGAAGAAACCCACTGTGCATTGTGTCAATTAAACAACAAGTACAGGAATCACCATTGTCATAACTAGGCAAAGAAAAGCACGTTCCTTTGGCATTACTGTTGCCAGAATTTTAGGCAGACAGACCTTTGCAGCCTCCAGCTCCTCTGTTAACTCGAGCATTCCTCACACTTTCAGAGCTCAACCAGAAGGGTGCTGCTCTCTTTCATTTTGCCCAGCTTTGTCCCCTGTAACCTTCTCAGCAGCATTGAGAAAATCAATTAAATTATACTTGTTTTGGGGGATTGGGGAATAATGGAAGCAACTCTTATGGATGTGACACGAAGGCTGCATCCATTCATCCCCCAGGCACGATGAATGGAGGTGTGAATTGATTTTGACTACTCTACCTCCAGAGCCAGCCCTTCACCAGGAATCTTACAAAATAAGACAAATTGCATTCTGCATTGTAGAGAATTATATTCTTTGTTCTTTAAACATGGCTTATGCTGAATAACACCCAGGCAAGTTTTACAATTAGAGAACTCCTTGGGAATCCTGGTAGTTTTGGGTGCTCTGGAAGGGTGTCGGGGAAATTGTAGCCTGATGCACACTGTCAAATTTGCCTCCTGGGTGGTTTAGCAATGAGTCCCAACGAGGTCGGCCTCCTTAATTTAACAACTATGTTGTGTAATGCTTCTTTGTGATTTATCTTTGGTTTAAATTGTTTTTCTTCTTAATAAATCATTTCATTTTCTTTTTATTAAACCAGAGCACTTTTTCCATCACATAGAAAATAAACCTGACATAAGCATTACTATGTAACCACACAATTATGCTGCAGGCCACTAGGCACTTTACCTGTACAGGGATGCTCTAAATTCTCCTACAATGATAACTCACTTCACATCTTCCTAACCTTGTGATAGACTATGTGTATGTATTGAAAATATTAGCTTAATTTATCTGAAGCTTTTGGCTGGCTGCCATCAATCATTTAATACTCTATAGTCTTTCTCTTTCATCTCAGGTTTTTATAAACATCATATAAGTAGATAAATACATATTGAATTGACTTATACATGGAATGCACATCCCATTTACAAGCATTTGTTGTTCTCATTTTATCAGATTAAAAACATCTGGGTTAAAATATCCAGTATCCCCCAAACTATATGATCCCAGAAAGAGGGGAGAGACAAAACAAACCTAGAATAACATTAATCAGCTCCTAGCATAGCACATCAGTTTATTGGGAAGTGTTTGTAATTTTCTATTAAATTGTTTATTGAACAAATGATGAACAACTGAACTTATTTTATAAGCAAAGACACACACTTTATCTGTAATTGACGTGGTGCAACTTTTAAGGCCATTTTAAGTGATACTTAGAGTGTAGGAGTGAGTGCTGAGGGGGTTTATAACCACGGGTCATTAGAGCTGATAAAACAATTCACCTGGAATATGTGTATTCTGTATGTGTAAAAAACCCCAAACAATAATAATTTCAAGGTAATAGAAAAAAAAGGGGAGATAAGGCCCCAAATTCAAGTCCTGTGAGCACATTGAGGCTTCCAGCTCCTAGGAACACATCCCCTTGAGCCTTTTTTCCCCTTCAACGCAAACTTGGTCCCACTAATCTAGCCCTAGACCTCATAATTCGTTCATTCATAATTGGAAGGTAATTGCTATCACAGTACAAATACTAATAAAACTATTATATTGTAATGATCTCCTGTTGTAAACTCCAGGAGAAGGAGGGGCTGAGGACAACCTCATGCTAATCAAAACTGCTGTTGAATTTAGTGCTTCTGTGGCATTGTTAATAATAATAAATGCAAAGCGATGTATCCTGCTCCAGCAGGTAATTATACTTGACCGGGCTGGATTGATTTGCTTTGTGTTCAGTCGAGCTGAACTGACATACAAGTGACATACAAGTAAGTTTATGGCACCTGTCACTCATCTCAAATAAATGACCTTTTCAGAGATACAGAATTAATTATCTGACATGCTTCTGATATGGAAGGAAATTACCTTATTCGTATTAGCTCAGGAAATGCAGATTTATTTTTTTTTCCCTCAATTAGAAGGCTCAAGGAATGCATAAGTAATATTTAGTATATATTATGTATTGAATCCTTGAAAATTCAAATGAATCTTGAAGAAAGCCTATCCTCATAAATGTGATTTGTGAGATACTTTTTTCTTTCTTATCTTTGATATCGAATTGCCCAGTACTTGAGAATGCTTCCCTAAAGGGCTCGCTGATTTGTATCAGCTTGCAAAAATTTAAAAATGCAGACTTGTAGCTCTGATGTGTCTAAACACCCCTGTTATCACCCCCAGCCTCGGGCTGGGAGGGTGCCACTCCCCTTGGTGCCAATCGGTTCCACTCCCAAGTGCAGCCGGAGTTTGCTCTCAGTTTAAGGATGACTATTGCAAGAGTCAATGTTTGCCAATCATTTCAGGGAGCTTAATTGTATTCACCAAGGTAATTTCTATGCTCCTCACTTAGTGAATACTTTTAAAAGTTATCTAGTAATGTTACAGGGCGTTAGCTACTCTAAAGGATGTCCTTGCTCTGCATGTGGTGGGTGTTTTGTGCTGTAACCTTCCACTAATAAGAAAATATTTTAAATCTCATCCTGCTACGATGTTCAAGTTCACTCTGGTTAGATGTAAATTTTTTAATCTGGAACTAAAAGCAAAGGAAGAAAGCTTGGCAATTCTGTAAATGGATTTAGATGTTGAAGGATGTGACTTAGGGGACAACCCATCTTGCCTCTTGTTTAATGCTGAAAAAATATAAACACAATATCAACACAATATCCTGTTAGGTATTGAAGTGACACAGGCAGCAAGGACAGACTGTCACAAAGCTTGGCCCCATCTTCTCAGTGTCATAAGCAGACAGGGAAGGAGAAAATCCCTTTAGAATTTCTCTAACAATGTGGTTTTCTGTCGCAGTGTGCTTTGCTTTCTGCATGGAAGAAATCAATAGGCAGCGAGGAAGGACAGTGGAAACTATTTGAGCGGCTTTAGTAGGCATTGATTCCCGTGGCTTGTTTCGTCATGGCAGTCTAAAAGCTTAATTGTTTGCTCCTGGTGCCAGAGCTCTCCAGAGGGTGGATTGTAGTGTAGCACTGAGCTATTGCCTTCCCACTTTCTGCCTTCCTTCTCCTCACACCACTGATATGGTCCATGTGGAGTGAGGAAACTCTATGGGCGGATGGAGTAATATCCTGGCACCGCAATGATGGCCATCATTTTTTTTCCTCCGTTATGAAAAAAATAAAGGAATTAAAAAGAAGCAGCAATACATTATGTTTCCCTAGGGAGAGGAAGAAGGTAGACCTGGATGTGGGGCACAAAGCTCAGAAAAGTGGGAGCTACAGACACACTTTCTCCTTTACAGCAATGCTGATGTGGGAGAGTATCTCTATTCTGCCAAAATCCATCCTGTCCCAACCCAGCTGAATGAGTTGAGGTACCTGATACAAGCCTCTCTCTCTCCTATCTCTGACTCCAGAGAAGGCGTTAAAAGCTCTGACAAAGAGCAGTGCTGCCAGTTAGCTGTCCATCTCTTGCTTGTTCCTCAACCAGAACAAGTTTCCTAGAGCCACTGGCAGAGAGTGTCAATAATTTAAATAGGTTTTGCTGGTGGGCCATGCTCCTGTCAAGCACTGCTGTCCCTTAACCCACAGCACGTCCCTTGGGAAGCCTGGGGTGGACTTTGTGTTGGCTGTGGTGTACCTTTCCTGAAGTGGTGTGACCCTACTCTGAATGTGATTTGAATTTTGAGAGGGGTTCCCTCCTCCACCACTGTTTGTTTGCAAAGGGGACATGACAATACTTATCTTTCCCCTTCCTTCAAATGCTTTTGGCATTTTCAAGCATGACTTTGAAAATCCCAATGGAACAGTTCATGAAAATATAATTTATGTGTAGTTGAAAACATCACGTTAATGCATTTACTAAGAATAATGTAATAGATTGACTACTCTGTAGGTGTCCAAGCTATGTCTTCCTCCAGACAGCTCTTGATGCTAGAAACTATATAATTAATAACCTATTGACATATATTGCATCAACCATCTATTTTAAGATTAGTTGAAAGTTTCTCAGGGGAGCAATTCAAATGATGTTGCAAAGAATCCACCCCTTACCAGACTTTCAATTGATATTTAATACAAAATAACCTTGGCTACATAATTTAACCCTTTCATAGAGGAAAAATGTTTCAGACAAAAACCTTTGAGTGAGTCCCATGTTCTCCAAAAGTGCCACCATAGCTGTACACCCTCACCATTGCCAACAGTGGAGAGGAGACAAGGCCCTGGGACAATTCTTTCTATCAGCATTATGCTTCAAATTGTGAGTGTGAACTAGATTATAATTGGGAGGAAACTAATTTAGTAGCAATTTCTGTGAAGCCAGTAGTCCCTGCCTCAATGCCCATTTAACTTAGCACAGTAGGGAGCCTGAAAATATAGACAGTAAAATTCTCCTTTCATAATGGATGAATTAATTTAGCCAGCCTAGTTAATTCAAATGCAAATTATGTGTTGAAAGTGTCCATTATTTATTGCTTCATCTAAGACTGTTTCTCTGTATCTCTCCTTAATTTCTGAAGTGCAGCAGAAAAGTGCTGAGCTACCAAACGCTCTCTTAGACACCAGCCAATTTTAGTACGCTTTCAAATGACATTTGATTTTTATTCTCTGGTTTAAACCTAATTTTGGGATTGTTTATTTGCTTTGACTTGTTTGTGGTTTCCAGCTGTGGAGTGTTTCCACTGCCAAGCAGTTCATTTTCAAGCGAGCGATTGGATACCATCAGGAGGAACAGCGCCTCATCCCAGCTGGATGACCAGTGCCAACTGTGGGCTGTATTTTTCTTCAGGCCAGGTTGGAGAGCAACCATGTGGTCCTGCTCTGTGTATGTGTTTGCACACACATTTGCACATATGTGTCCACACACATGCACTAGCATGTGTAGTCCTCTTAGATATTTTCCTCTGGGCAATGTTACAACCCCCACTAATAAATTTCACAACATGAGAAACTTTTGTTGTGAGTAAGGACAGCCACCACTTGAGATTTCCTAGAAGGAGGAGCTTCATAAAAGCTCCTCCTTTCTTGGAGGTACAGAAGTCCTGCAGTGCCAGTGCCAGAGTGACCCTCTGCCACTTGTTCCCCCAGGCACTGTCCATGCAAGACCATCCAGGGTAATAAACATCTTATTTGAGAAAAGCATAAGACAATGAAAGGAGGGACAGAACAAAAGAACAGAAAGGGGATATTTGAAGGAGATTGTCTTATTGTGGTATTCTCTCTTTACTTCTTTGGGAATATTGTACCGTAATAATGGAGTGTGGGGCAGCTCTTGTTTTACTTCCAGAGCAGAGGTTTCCATTTGTGTTGTAGGAAGGTGACACCACCTGAACCATCAGCCATTTGCTCTGTGGGAATCCATTGCAGACCTCTGACAAAAAATGCTGGAGGACTCCCACCAAAAATAGATGACAGCCAAGTAGGAAATCAGGCTGCAATTTTGCAGAGGGTAGGTGATGATTAAAGTGTTTTGTGTTTAACAGCAAGGAAAGTCCATTTCCATTCACACTGCATTCAGAATTTTCTCTTCCATTTAGAAGAGGAAAAATAGTGTTATTTTCATCTGGTCAGACACCCTTCCAAGGACTGCCAAATTGTTTCTTTTCACATGAAGAACATTTTTTGCTAGATGTGGCTCTCCATTTGCCATTTTCCTTCAACATTCTCCAAAACGTCTGCTTAAAATGGATGAGGGAAGCACTGTGATCCCTTCCCTCACACAGGTAATGACTAATTCTTCATTTAAGATCCTGAATAAAACTCATAAACTTGACAGCTTTCATAGCTGGAGATGTCAAAAACCTAAGGGCCAACCTGGAGCTATGCTCTGTGAACCCTCTACAAAGCAATCTGAAGAACAACACCTGAAATACCATTTCTTTTCTCTATTTATGTTCGAGTGGGGACAGCCTTTCCTTTCAAACAGCGTCCTTCCACCCTGTGCACATCATCCAGATCAGATGATGAGGGTCAAGCTGGGCATGTCATGTTGCTCTGCTCCACGTCCTTTCTAGGCCTTGTCTTAGATATGTTTCCCCAGCTTTGATGTTGTTCAGCTGCTATTTCTATTCTGCTAGCAAGCATTAGGAAAATGTCTTAAACATGAGGCAGGGTATGAAAGGAAGGAAGACTGAGAACTTTGTTTTGTGCTCTTCAGGCACTCTGACATTTCCAAATAATAATGTGGGCTCCTGGAATTTAATTGCAAAAGCACCCTTGATGTTACCAGGAATTTGTTATATTCCTTAGTGTTCATTTTCTAGCTATTTCTTAAACTGCTTGATAATTGCATTCCTACAATGCACATAAAAATGATCCCAAATGTTCACAGTATTTTTTCCTCTATTCCAAACTTGTTTATAAAATATTTTTAAAATACTGTAGTTTTCATAAACAGGTTTTCATCCAGGTTTAAGTTTTCCTATTTAGGTTTCATGCTGTAACAGCAGCCTTGCAGAAACACTACAGGCCCTTAAAAAATTAGCAACTCTACATCAATTTAGCTCAGCACGTTGTTTGCAGAAACGTATCATCTGTTGCTTGCAGCTTTAGCTCAGCTGGTGAGGCACAAGGCAGAGAGAAGCACACAGAAAGGAAGGCTGCTGTCATTCAGCCATCTGAAGGCTCGTCTGTGCGTGGAGACACTTAGTGAGAGGTATCCCTGAATCGTTTCCTATGCAGAGATCACAGAATCACTAAGGTTGGAAAACACCTCTAAGATCATCAAGTCCAACTGTCAAGTTCAGGATAGGGCAAACAAGCAACTGCTCTGTTTCAATGTGATCCACGTTCAAAGAAGCTCTTATTCCAAAATAAACATCTTAACTTAGGTTGAATAGCTGCTGTGATTTAAATGTATATACTACCTCAAACTGAATTAATTTTCAAGTGTAGACAAGCTTTAAGCACTTAGAGGCTGACTTTTAATTAGTACGGCTGACAGCACCACCACAGAGCTGGTTTATCTTAATGGCAGAAGCTAAACTTCATTAAGTTTTCCAAGCAGCATAAGAAAATGCAAATAAGACAGAGCTTTTTAAAGGGCTTGTGACTACCCCTGGCATTTTTATTACTGATGTGATTTTCAGTCATAATCCCATCAGCTTCCCCTCATTATTGTCTGTGTCGGCTGAGTTCCCAACTTGGCACCATATCCATTTGGCACTCAAATATTTGAGTGGTCCAGCAATGCTTCTCTGTGAGGGTGGCAGAAGGTGACACTATTGTTGGGAACGATGTACAGGCATGGCCCTGAGCAATCCTCTTGGGTTCTGCACCGTGTCTGTGCAAGATGGTGCAGGCAGAGGAGGGTTTTGCTTTCCTGCTTTCTGAGTCGTGGACCACACTGTACCGCCATCCACCAAGAAGCTGATGTGGCCTCATTCCTCAGAAAACATGTATTTCTGAAAGATAACACACACTCTCCAAAGTAACGTGTTTACATATCATCTTCCCTCGGCTAGGAAGATGAGCAAACTAAGCTTGTATTTGCCCACCAGTGGCAATGCAGTCTCGGGCATCTTTGTTTTCCATGTTAATCAGCAACTGGGAGCTGGTTTATTCAGCAGCCTGAAAACCAGCATGGCTGCAGTGACCCAGGGAAGTACAAGGTTGCAGAGCACTCGCAGCTGCAGCAAGAGCAGGGCACCACCTCAACCTGGAGATTAAAAGCTGCTGGCAACTTTCTGCAGCTTGCAGACAGAGTTTTTCTATTTAATTTCATATCTGGATCTGGATAGTGACTTATTTCTCTTCTGCTTGTAGGCAACAGTTGTTAGGTACAAAAAAGCCATCAAGAAATATAGTGCTGAATATTGTTTTATTTAGTTAGAGGCAGCAGATTCTTACTGACATTTTTCCACCTTCCCTGTATTCTTCTTCACTCTCAAGACTGCTGTAAAAGCCAGCATCAAACTTCTGGAGCTGGCCAAGCTCCAGGAAATACCAGGGCCAGCAGAAAATCTATTCTGGGGGTGAGAAGGAGAGAGATGTAGAGCAAATAAAGTCAGTTTGTTATTTAAAAAGGGGGAGGGAAGCTGGAAGGGGGATAATGTGTTTATGTTTAACAATGATTTTTATTACAAACGTGATGTGCAGTGACAGTGTGTTAAATTTCCTAGTCAACAGGGGACAATACAGAACAATTTGTGGCAAAAGGAAACAGATGCAGTTCTGTCTGCAGCTTCACACATCTGCTCTGCAAGCCAGTGCTCCTTCTATAATTCTCTAGGAGGGATCCAATAAAAATGATATAAAATTTTATTGTGTTAGTGGCACTAGTTATTAGAGCAAGGAGCCAGAAAGCTTACCCAGGGGGTGAACCTTGCCTGTCTTTTAATGCAGAGTAGATGATGAGGCTGTTGCTGGCAACAGTGATATTAGAGTTGGAAAAAGGTAGAAATCATTTTGGAGTGCTTAGCAGATTGGCATAGCTGGCTTGAAATCAGAGTGGCAAAGCTAATAAGAGAGTAATAGTCAAAGATGCATCAGGAAAGGTGAAAACAGAATGTTGAGATGGTATTTAAAGAAAATTTTAAAAAGTAATCTTCTAAAGTTATAGAAGAAATCTGTGTGATGTGCCTGCCTCTGCTCTATTGTTTGTTACTGTCAGAATTTAACCCAATGTTAAGTTGCTCCAAACTAGATTCCTTTCAGTGTATCTGACAAACAGATTTCTGGCGTAGAAAAAAAACCTAAAACTTGACACCCAAATGCTTCTCTGTACAGAAGTACACAGGAAACTTTGCTGGCTTATAAAGTAGATGAAATTAAAATTTTTCCGTACAGACTTATTCTGAATTTAAATAGCACTAACTTGGGAACTGAAGCAGAGTGAAATGAGCAAAAAATAAGTAATTCTGGCAGCCTCATGTGGTAGTCAGCAGACTCTAAATGCAGTCTAACTGATCTTAAAATACAAAACTTTGGGATTTTGGGATTAAATCCCCTGAGTGTCCCTTTGTGCAGCACTTGCAGGTGTCCTTGCAGCCGCAGGGAAACGCGTGGTTCCTGGGTCAGCCATCGGCAACAGAGGGAAGTGAGATGTTTCCTGGTATAACAGGGACTCTTATCTGACCCGGCCGGTCATTTCTGTCTCATCATGAGCTGTAACTCCAGATTATTCCCACAATACGCTATCTACAGGCGGCAGTCCAGCCCAAATGGGGACAAAAAGGATTTATTTCCTGGCAGAAAAGTGGCGCAGCAATCCTTTGCTTAATCCGCGAGAGCCAGCACTTTGGAGAGGTGGCCATCAGAGAGTAATTATAGCGTGTGAGGACTGAGAGGGGAACGCTCAATAGCATGAGCAATAGCATTAGGGATAGAGATATATTCTTCATTTCTACAATTATTTTTTTTTCTTGTGATTGGTTAGCTCACAAAGCCCGATTTGAGACTGCTTATATAAGTGCTGCTCTGCACTTTCCAGGGTGCTGCAGGTCCTTGCCCCCGTTTGGAGCCTCAGTCTTCATGTTGCAGCCTCTGAGGGAAGGGCGTCCATTTTGTGCCGCCCAGCTCCCCTCAGCGCCAAGCAGCAAACCTGCTGCTCCCCTCAGCACGGTCGCCCCTCATGGGGGCCATGTCCTCAGCTCAGGACCTGCTTTTTGCCTGTTCTTTAAGGTATTTTCTTGCCCACCATCAACGCCAGGGTAACAGATCTGAGAGGGAGAGGGAAACAGGGACAGCAGAAGGAGGGAAAGGGGCAGCCGCCATGCCGGGGGGTTGAGGACGCCTCATTGTGAAGGGTTTCCCGCCCAAAAGAAAATGGCGGCCGCCTCTTCCCCTCACATCACCTCGCGTCGCCTCGTCATCTCCATGGCCTTCACCCCTCATTTTGGGTTGTATCCTCACACACCAAAGCAGCAGGTTTTGGTATTTTTGTGTGCTACAGCTTTTCCTAGCATTTAATAACTAAGAAATCCTGGGTGGCAGCACCTGTTTTTATTGAGGTGTTTGGTGTGGCAGACTTGGGAGGGACCAGCGCCATTCCCTCTTGCCTGCTTTCCCTGGGTGTTTATAGAGCTGAGGTGCTCAATAAAAACTTCTTGGGCAGCCTAAGCACAGGCCTTAACCTTGTCTTGAATAAGTTATTTTTATTAGCAGGGCCCTTTATCTGCAGAAAAGGAAGTTCAAAGTGCTGACTGACTGAACAACCCCCTCTCACCTCAGTAAGGACACACAAGTAAGAAAAACACATTCTCCTTTCTGGTCACGTATTCTTCATGAAATGTTGCTAAATACTAGGCTGTGAAGCATTTGCTTTTGCACAATACAATGTTCTTTAAAAATTGAAAGACTCGTGCCAGATAAAACAATGGGTAGATCTTCTTTTTTTCTCTAGCAAAAAAATTTTGCACTTAAGCTCATCGGGTTTTGCTGAAGTAGTGTAAATATGTGTTACAGTCAAACCAGTTTATCTTATGTTTAAGCTAGTTTAGTTTATTGGATTATGATAAACAGATATTAGAAATCCTAAAAAATTAGAATTTATTTTACTGTGGAAGATTATTGCATGATTGGAAAATAAATCCACACTAAAACATGGCAAACATTAAACTTAATCCAGAAACAAAGTTCCAAAAATCTTTAGATGGAAATGTCCAAGTACTACCTTTCAGGACTTTAACCTGATTTAATGTTTTTCAAATAAAAGTTAATTTTTGTTTGCAGAACTGCACTGAAACATTTTATCCTGGCTAGTGTAACTGAATTGTTGCAGTGACCTGTGGGAAGGGTAGTTCCTCTCTGCAGGCTGAGGTGTTTTGCCAGACAGCTGCATGTTAATACTGTAATGATACTAATATTTTGGCTGTCTCACCAACCAGATGTTGCAGTTTGCTTCACCTGAGGCAAAATAATTTTATCTTGCTTCCTAAATGAAACCCAAACATTTTTGAAAGAGCACAGCTTTTCATTCCAAGAACCTCTTTTCTAAGGTAAATGTATTTCAGTGGAACACTCCTGAGCCATTTCAACTTCCAGCCACAATTTCAAAAATTCACAAATTCAAAAATATTTTACAAGCTTGCTTGCTAGATTAGACCAAAAGTTTCTGAGTGATTTCTAAACAAACAAACCATTAATTAGATCTGTAATGCAAAAAGCAAACCTTTCAACATTGATCATTTACTGGCCAGTTAGAAAATGTTTGAGGAAATGTTTGTCCAGGTAAATAAATTATTGATTATTTTAGAATAAAATGAGCCAAGAGGATAACTAGGCAAATAAAATGAGTCAATATTTAAGAACAGTTTTATGAGTTCTGTAGAACCGCACAGGAAAAAGCCAATGGCAACGAGATTGCAGTGGCAAATATGCTTAACAACTGTGGTATTTCTGATGCTGTTGTGACCCATTCCTTTATCTTCTCATACTGCACAATAAAGTAAGATAAACTGCTGGCACAGCCTCTGGAAACCAGCTGGTTTGACAAGCTACCTGAAGAAACACAGAACTTACATGAGAAAGACAGGGTAAGGGTCTGAATTCCTCACTGCTTAAGTTTTTGAAAAAAGCCTGGTCTATTGGAATTTTAAATTAGTAAACTTTGCACTCCAGCTCAATATTTCAGACATCTCTTGTGCCAGCAACATGGGGAGCTGAAAAGGATCCAACTGGAGCATTTGGATGCCCCCAGCACACCAGGGTGGTACACAGCTGATCCAGAAATCTGGAATAGATTTCTGGAAGGCTACAGATTCAGATAGACTTAACAGGCATAATTTTCAGCTAGCATAAACTTCTGTAACCCTACTTAAATGAGCATAACTGAGTCTATGGATTTACATGGGGTGACCATTATTTATTTTCACTTTGTATTAAAAATTAAGCTGGAAAATTGGGTTAATAATTCTGAACAGGTCTTTTTTCCCCTTCAGCTCCCATTCATTCCTGGCTGAGCAAATGTTTTCTTTGATTAAAGGACTGCAGCCAGTGTCAGAACAAAATGCACTTTTTGCATAATTGCTTTACTTGTGATGCTGAAATCACTCTTGTGTCAGGTTTCTGCTATTTTTCATGGTTCAAAGACCCCCCACCTCCAAAAATACTTGAAAGGGGCATCTTGCAGCAATCCTGTTAGCAGAGAGCAATGTAATGAACAAGCCTGTTTTGGAAACCATGAAGTGCTATCACTCATAAGAATAATCCTGAATAAACTGTCTGATAGCCTGAAGCCCAGACTGTTCTTTGTGGACTTGTGGGTAATTGCCAGAGTGAAGAACATGCATATATTAAATTAAAGGTATGCTTTTTAAAAAAATTTTTTTCTTTACTCAGTTAAATGCATTAAAACCTGTACTTGCTTCACTTACTGTCAACATAAGGCTTCAGGCATCCCTGTAATGTAATAATGGATGGAGTTATGCACACAGCCGTTGTTCTGTGGCAGGTGACAGCACAGCTTTGCATTAATATCAGGCTGTTATTAATAACACTGAGATATTCACTTGTAGAGAGAGTGCATCTTACAAAAGAGTTATTATTTTTGAATTGTGGAGTCTGGCTCTTCACTGACTAATACCACACTTGGTAACAGCTGGCCAGGGGTGTGTCACCTGTAAAAACAAACATCTTATGACTGTGTTGAGTTCAACCCTTGTTTTTCTCTGCTTGGGTTCTGAACCAAGGCAGATTAATAACCAGGGGATTAGCAGCAAATACAGTGTGCATGTGTGCTGCAGACGATATGGCTGATCTTTAGGAGATGACAAAATAAACTCATTTACGCTGCAAGAGTAGCAAAATGGCCTCGTAGACCAGCAAAACTTTCCATCCTATTTCATAGAAATAGGATGTAACCAGTAAGCATGTTACATTATATCATCTATAACATAAGGTGGTATTGCAGGAGCCTGGTGGCTTATGTAAAGCACAAATCACTGCCCCAGCAAAAGAGCTTTGCAAAGAGGGACCATGAAAGTCACCCAAACTGAGAGGAGCACTGGAGAAAGCTACGCTTTTAAATATAGAGTAGCTCATATCACAAGCCAGCTGGCTGAGGATAAACAGTTTATAATATTAAATCAGTGATTATTTCTAGGTGATATTTTTTTCTTTGCATCATGCAGTCACTGTGAGACAGAGAGCATTAATTCCCAGGATATTTATATACTAATGATTTACACAACGTGTATTAAGGACAAAAAGGAGAGTTTCAAAAGCAGCAGACTGATCCCAACTAAGGCAACTCACAGCCACTAGCCTTTTTAGGAGCTTTTGAAAAATTACAGCCAAAGGGGTTTGGTTTGTTTTGCTCTAAGCACAGGCAGGAGAAGGGACCTGCTGGGCTGTGTAGGAGGTGTCTCCTGAGCACATTATTGGAGTCAGTCTCAGAGGTGGCCATGGTGGCTGCCTGGTTCTGGCGCCAGGGTGTCCTGCCCTGCCAAGGGATGCGGCTTCTTCTCACCTTGTGTGACCTGGGGACACCCCCAGGCCTTCCCCCCTCCCAGCTGGTCCACCTGTCTCTGGATTTAGTGCCCAGCCACTTATGGTTATCAGTGTCCACCAAGATGGGCACTGGTACAGGAAACCAGAGAGACAGAGGGGTACTTTGAGCAGCACATTGGGGAATGAGGCACAAGTGTTAAGCCTGGTGCTTCTGCAGGGGTGTGCTTCAGAGATGGTACATTTAGTTCCTACAAATGATTTGCCAAATGTTTCTTATAAATCTCCTGTCTAAAATTTTAAGGTCTGTCAAAGTTCTCTGGGATTGATAGCAGCCTAATAACCATAAAAAATGACTGTATTAGCACAGAGAGAACATGCATGGGGTGATTAATAGATTTTTTTCTCAAAGTCATAGATAAAAATGAACAGCAGAGGAAAGGAAAACCTCCATATTAACTCTCTGGGAGCTTCTGTATTAATTGGCACATAATCAGGTACAGCCGCTAATAATCATGAAGCTCTCTAAATCAACACACACAGCACTTGCCAATGAGACCTTGAGAGCCAGAGATTAGAGAATATGCAAATATTCTTTGAAATGTATGTTGCTGGATGAAAGTCATGTTGTATAAGCTTACAGATAACTGATCCTGGGTTCTGCTTATGTCAAGAGGTGACAATACGGGATTCCCTCTTGGTAAACCATCTCTTCCCCTTATAGGTCACTGAATAATACCTGTTAGAAGATACCTTTTTTTTTCTGTGTCCTGTATCTTGATATCACCAGTCTTCAGAGCACCCAGTCCTCTTGATTGGAATATTCTGCAGATTCTTTGTGGGATCTCCTTTCACTGGATATTGTTGTCCTCTGGAGAAACTACACATCTCAGCTTGCCAGGGCAACCGCTGGGTCACACAATACCAAGCAATTTCAATTGTGAAAGTAAACTAAAGAAAGCAAATTGATTGTATAGCAACAAAGGATTGAGCTCTTGATTACAACCTTGGAAGTAGTTACAAACAGCAAAATAAATCCTCAAACATTTAAGAAACCTACGGTGACTCTAACAACAACCTCTTGTTCTAGCTGCCACTTAGGGTTTTTCCTCTCGGCTGTCAAAGTCAAGGGGCCAATTCAGCAGGGTTGCCCCTCCTTAGGGCTGCCTTTCTGAGTAGGTTGTCATCCTGGGGTTTCCATCAACTTTAAGACTCAAGGGTTTTCTTGTTGCTATTGAATGCAAACAAAGCTTCAAGGACCTCTCTGTTGCTTTACTAGCTGAGGGTCTCTTGCCCTCCCACAGCCTTGGCGTGGTTGTGACGTGTTCCCATAAGCACTGACGAGGCATCTTTAACACGAAGCATGGCAGCTCTGCTTTGTGGAGAGGCTTGCTGGAGCACTGAGCTTTTCCTGTCCTCTTTAGAAGGTCACTGAATTGCATTTGGAAGCATTGATGTAATGTTTTGTTAATCCCAAAAGTCTACTTGTGCAACTTTTATATCTTTTGGCTTCATGGCACTTTGACAGTGACCATGCAACACTTTGCGACACACTAGTCATTTTAGGATTTGTTCTGCCAAACAGAGATATCCCAGGGTTTGTATTATGATGCTTTATGGATGGCTTTTGGGACACATGAAACAGCATTTCTTACAATCAGTCAAAGCTGTGACAATTTTCATGTGTTTCTTTACAAAGAATGCAGCTGCATTTGTTTCTTCTCTCTGAAATACTGTTCTGTGTCTTGGCCTAGATGTTCCTTTAATGAATATTCATAAACGTGATATAAATTAAGTGCAAGAAGTGTGCTCTTTTCTCTTTTTTTGGGATGTCTCCTGCTCACGTCTGCAGCATGCTGACTTTATGGCCTTCCCCCCCAAAAAGGAAAAGGCTAAATGAGTAAATACAGACACTGGTGTAAAAACTGGAGCTGGGCGTTGCCTGGCGACTAATCACTATCAGACCCAAATTAGCCAAGCTGCTCTGGAGACACAAGTGATTAGCAAACAGGGGCCTCAGAAACAGGAAAAAGTATGAAGGGGAGATTAACTGAGTTCAGCAGAGGAGGTAAAGGTGAAACAGTTAGTAAGGTGTGGGCTAAAGTCCTTGAGGTAATCTTTTGGTTTTGTTTGTTGCTGCCTTTTTTACCATGATGATGACAGAGTTTCTTTTCTTTCCTTTTTTTTTTTGTCCTTGTTTTCTTCTTGGGCTGACCCTATGGTTTGTTTTTTCTGATAGAAGTGTGAACTGTCAAAATGTTGGTGTTGTAATTTTGTTCCAAATGTGTTATTTCCTTTGCCCTGTTTTGTGCACTTCAAAGGCACAAGCACAATAAAAAGTGTGCAGAGTGAAATCAAAAGTGGTATGAGGTAGCTCTTGCAGAAACTCATGCTGATGCTGCCTATCAGCTACAGTGGTTGTTTTGTGGTTTTTACAAGCTCATTCAGAGCAAACAGGTACCAGACAAATCCCTACAGCCTGAAAAATATCCTTGGAAACCACTTCTGCTTTTACCAAAAGTGATGTGTAGACTTGATTCTGTTTTTCAGTCTCCTGAATATGCAATTTCCTCTTTACAATATGCAGCAGTTTCTTATCTGTCTGCATAGTGACTTTACAGATTATTATTTTTTTTCCTTTTTTATTTTTTCAAAGAAGCAAACAGGAAAGTGGATTTTTATTGGAAGGAAAAATAAATATAAGGAAAAGAATACAAAGCTGGGAAAACCTGGGGAGAATGGGAATAGGGTATAAGAGTTACTGAAAACCCTGAAGAAAGGAGTGTTTGTGCAGAACTGTCCTCAATTTGTGATTGCACTTTAAACTCTGCCTCAACAGTTCCTTGTAGAATGCTTTTGCCTGGATTGTATTATAGAATTTATGCTTATTTTTCATTTTTGAGAAGTGCTATGCTAAAGAAATATGAACTACCAAAAATAGGGCACAAATCAATTCTGGGGTACTGCTGGTGATCTCATTTGCAGTAAAGCCAAGCACTGGGCTATTTTGGATATCTTCTTTGTGTATTTCCCTCTTTATTTCATGTGTAGTCAGCATTAAAAATAACCTTGTACCATATGTGAACCATGATAAGGTTTTATTTTAAAAAACTTTTTTCTGTGTTTGAAAAACAATATATGAATCCCTAAATATCATTTCTTTTTGGAATTTTAGAATGTGCAAAGACGTAAAGCCTGACTGCTCTGGGGGTGTTTGGATACTTCTGAAGACCTACACTGGGAGTTGTTGTGCCTTTTCTGAAGGTAGGAATAATTACTGTGCTTTTTGGGGGGTAAAGGAAGAACCAGTGAGCTTCAGCTGGTTTGTGTGCATCCAAGTTTTTCTGTGTGTTGCTCAAAAGGTCAAATTTGGTGTCATCCAGAAGAAAATAGACCTTTTTATGTCTTTGAACAGCAAGAGCAGTTTCGAAGGTATCTTAATATTACTGTGATGAAATAGACTGTAATTGAAATAGAACTATCTGAGCTAAAAACAAAAGGGTTTTTTCCCAATACCTTAGTATGCTTTTACTTGCTAGAGGTGTGTGCCATGGTTAAGACATAGACAATGCTACGAAGAGATGAGGAGCTTGGCACATCTAAGACCTTTATAATTCATATGTCTCAGGAGCACGCTCAGTAATAGAAAGCACACTGGAAAAAGTTCATTTCAGCCTGTCATAGGATCTCAGGATAACAATATTGAACACTCAAGAAATAGATGTGAAATAAACCCAAAACTTCATTGGAAGCAACTGAACTAGGCATTTTTATTCAGCATGTTTTTCCTGTCAGATGTTTTAAGAAGTCCCCTGATGGAATGTATGTGTCTGTGGGTTGGACCCTCGGGTAACTGACAGAGATCCTTGGTATTTGTGGTATCCTCAGGTTCTGGGACTCCAATAAGTTGGGGCTTTATTTTTCTAGTGGAAAAATGTGCGAATGATAATAATTTGCATGAATTATGCATAGTAGTTTGCTTATGCCCTGGCCCCTTTGTAAATGTAGAAGCATATGTGTTGTGTCTATTCATGGACGACTTGGCGGCTTCAAACTCTCCCTTATGCCTGCAAGGGAAGATTTGAGGTATAAGACCAGAGATTTTCTCTGAGTGATACTGCGGGATGGTTAGTATTTTCCTTTCATTTTAAGTCTCATTAACCTCTTCCTGCTGTGGCTTTCCATGCAAAAGGAGCCTTGAAATGAGTTCATGTTCTATATGTGTACTTTTCTGTAAACCATGAAAAAGGAAATTTTCCATTTGCTCTGTCCTCATCTTGCTACCCAGAAAATGTATTTCTGATTAAATTTTGAATCCTCGTAAGAGAGAAAGAAAAATTATACTTTTCTTATGCCTGACCATGAAAACCTTTGGTATAAATCCACTGGAGAGGTAAGGAGGCAGGGGAGAGATGAAAGTCTTGTCTCAGTTGCTGCAGGTGCTGGTTGGGACAGGAAGCAGACAAGGTTAACTATTTCTTGCCATCTTAGAGCCTTTCCCTTGCTTATGTCCTTCTACTGGGTCAAGCTGGAGTTATGAAGAGATGCGTGTGTCCATGGTGAGCTTGGGAGGGGCCCTCAGGTGTCACATGGAAGCCTGAAGCTGGATTCTGCATTCACCTCAGCTGAGAAGCAGAAAGAAATGTCTAACACTGGGTGACCTTATTCTGGGAATGAGGTTGTGAAATGAGAAAAGTGCTGTGTGTCGTATACCAAAAGGAAAACTCTTTGCATCTGCAGCTTCAGCCTGTGAATGATGAGATGGTGGTGATAAAAGTACAGCTCAGAGGGACACCCAAATACAAGCCTGAAAGCTGAAATTATAGTCTGCTCGTTAGCTACCTATGGCATATAAAAGAAGTGTATATTTTTTTTTATAAGAGCTTCTGAAAGATGTGCTGAACTGAAATGTTCTTGATGGGAGGAAAATGGCAGAACAACTTTCTTCTGTCTGCTTCTGCTTTCTTCTTCTTGTCTTGGTTTCACCTCATCTAACACTTTTTCTTAATCACTCGGACAGCACCGTTTTCCTAGCACCTACCAACCCATAACCTCTCCCTCTCTTTCCACCTGCTTCCTTCAAGATTAGTTTCACGTTATGATCCCCCAAAGTAACCCATCTACTGCCTCGCTGCCAAGATTGCAGCAGCAGCTTCACATCACCCACAAAATCCCATCAAAGCCAGAAATTGTTTTCTTTATGTGAGTGGCAAGGCAATTACCAAGCTGAGTGACGTGGCCAGAGGAGTTCGTGTACGCTGGAAGCTATTGCTACAGCAGAAACTTCAGGCAGCACAGCAGTGACTGACTGACTGACTGACATCCTTTGGCTTATTATTATGGGCCTTGTGTAAATGAAGTAGAAGCAATGACTGTTACTGCGTTTCTAATCAACCAAGTGTTATGCCAGTAATTAGGCTTCAACCGACTCGCATCTTTCTAGGCATTAATTGGAGGAAGATATGCAGATTGGTGGTTAATAATAGAACAGTTATAATTCTATAATCACTTTCTTCATGTTCATCAATTTGTTTGATTGCTTGTGTGGCAAACATTTGATCCTGCATGTGTCTATTTAGCCATCAGAATGTTTTATAAACTTCATTGTTTATCAAGTTAATGACATCTGAAAGTGCAGCAACTTGCAGAACCTAATAGCAGCAAATGTAGAACTTTGTTTTGCGAAATAGAGCAAGGCCTTTCAAAGAAAGCTCCAGATTGTCCAAACCACATATGGATGTCAGAGATGGGAACAGTGTGAGCTGTGTGCTGAACTTATTTTAAACTCCCACTCATGATTTCCAAATGCAGCACTCTTGTCAGAGAGCAGGCGTTGAGAATTTTGGGAACTAGAGCGCTTGCGTAAATAAAGGCTCCAGAAATCAGGTTTGGCAATATTGTTAATAATTTTTATATTACCTGTTTATGATGGTGCAGCTAAAACTAGAACCTGGTGGAGTGGTGCAATTAAATTATGGCTAACTGCAGAACTTACTTATAATATTTATTGCCCACAGTGGCAAAAATGTTTGCAAAGGTATTTTCATTGTTTTGTGAATGGCGATACAGGGCTCCAGGAAGGGAGGAAATACCCATGTATTACATAGATGAAGAATGCATCTGCCACTAATGACCTCATCATTTATTTTGTGACCCTTGTGGCCCCAAAAGCCAGAACTGAATGCATTTTTCCTACCTTTCAGTAGATGTGGCTTACACGAAATCAGCTCTACACTAGCACAGGTTTGAGTCTGCTCTGCACCCACTCATTTGCAGCTGTCTGGAATACACCATCTGGCTACACATTACCAAATCTTCAAGTCTCTTACCAACCAGGACCCAAACCTCCACCCCTATGCCTGGGCTTCAGTCAGTGTATCTACCCTCCTTAGGTGCAGTCTGGCCCTCAGGATATCTCTGAAGTATTTTCTACCCACTCTGTTCTAGCAGACCAAAAATAAAGTATTTGGGCAGAGAGAGAGAGAGTCAGTCAACCAGTCTTTTTATAAAATAAGCTATGTTATTAGGCTTAGCTAAGCTGCTTTCTCACACCTCCAGGGGAAAGAGAAAACTGCTTGGGAACAATCATAGCGTAGGAGTGTGAACAAAGAATTCAGCAGAAATCCAGATGTATGTTTTATTTATACTAAAGTGAAATACTGTTTCTTATAACAGCTGATTTGGGGTTTATACATGAAGCTTCTAGACAGTTCTTTATTCACTAGCTGACCATCATACACAGGAGTTTGCTGGAGTTTTGTGCCTTTGTGGTTGCACAGGGTTGCTGAGTGCTGCCTTCCACCCCCCTTATCTAGCAGGAAAAAAGGAACTTGCTTAATTCTGTTTTTCCCCTTGTTACATCTTTATACAAATGACTCTCCATAAACTCTAAGCTTATTTTTTTAATCAGTTCCTTGTAACGTTGCTTTGAAAAAAACATCAAGTAGCTCTGGAGAGAAAGCTGGCCTTGAAGTAAAAAGCCTTGACGCTCTGTTGGTGTCTGCTTTTTTCCTACTCCTTATTTCTTTACCTTTTCAGAAAGTAGATGATATTTGAATCACTCCTAGAATTTGCACCATTGGGCAAAGTTTGGATATACCACATTAAGCAGTAGCTTGGGATTGGCTTCAGAGAGGGTCCTCCTCCTTGAAGACCAGCTGTTTACCAGTAGCTCACAGTCAAACTTGCAACCAAAGTACGAAGTAAGCGCTTGCTGATAGATCTTCTTCCTTTTGGAAGTGCTTGATGTGGATGGGATGGAAAAGAAAAATCTGACAATGTGATGTAAGGAAGAGTTTCTTGTGCAAGTTGTGTGGTTTTATGCCAGAAGTAACACCTTTCAAAAGCTGATGCCTTCTTGCATCCATGGTCTTGAGCACTTGCTTCTGCACTTGTGTAGCACTTCTGCGTGCTCCTCTGGCAATCAGGGATTGCTTGTGGTTACAAAGATAC
>VYZX01004596.1:0-16144 GCA_013401335.1 Brachypteracias leptosomus | reverse complement strand
CAGGGTTTAAACCACCACACACTTGTATGGATCAATTCCTCCACTTTTTCATCAACATACTCCTAATGTCCCTGGGTTTTCCTCATGATGGCATTTGTTACTGCATCAGAAAACCTCTTCCAGTTCAGCTCTATTCTTCGCTCTTTCTCGTGCTCTCACCTATTCAATTTCAAATGTGTTGAAGCTATGGGGGAGTAAGGAATAGGAGCAGAGGGAGCATATACTTGACTTTTTTCATCATTGACCTTTACTCTTCTTTGTGATTTGTGAGTCCTTCAGTAGTTATTGATACAGCATGTGTTCCTATAGGTCTAAGTCAGTTGTACTCTATGAGCAGAGACATGAATTTTTCTCTTTCTACATGGTAAGAGAAGACCTGTAACAAATTCATGCTTAAAATGAATCCTGAAGAGAGAGATTCTGAAGAACATATATAGAGAGAGTTCTGGCACTGGTTAGTAAGCTCTGTAAATAGATGGTATATTTTGGAAAAATACACAGACACTGATTAGTTGGATTCCTGTTTTGCTCAATTTTCATAGCACTAATTTAAAAAAAATAAAACCACCACCAAGAAGCCAATTGAAAAATCTTTCCATACAAAGATTGAGAGAGTCTTAAAGAGAAAAACAGGTTTTTTTCTTAATAATTTCTGAGGATCACATGAACTGCAAAGTGTTCTGATGCTATAATCCTATTTTTACTTTGCAAAGCTACATAGAGAGAAATGCAATATTACCCTTCTACAGCTTATGCATTCCTATTCCTTGTTCTGTACATGTACTAAGAATGTTTTTCTGGTACATTTCCCAGCTCAAGGACCCATTTCTCAGGGAGGGACTTGAACACTAATGAAAGGAATCAATTGTAATTGTTGCTGTATTAGAAGAAAGACTAAGATTTTTCCTTAGTGTTATGAATGCTTTGGAAATGCATTGGGTATTTGGAATTGTAAAATTTCAATTCTCAGTGATTTTACCGTTCTGGGTTATAAGAAACTGTAATTAGACACTTCAGATTTTCAAAGTAATTTCAAGAGAACCATTTTTAAAGCCTCTTACATCAAAGTCTAGGATTAACCATGGAATAAATCTTTCTTTCAGAGATTATGAAATATAACATATATTAATAACCAGCATGTCAAGAGAAAAAAACCTGTGATGTTACATGACTAATTCCTTTTACATTACTGAAGGATGTTGAAGAATAGGCAGGTGCTATTGGATCTCTGATTTTGTTGAGTGATAGAAACAGAAGATTCTATTTTTATATATAGAAAAGGAGAAGCTAGCTGAAGGTTTATGCTTGACAGTGTGTTGAAGCTGAAGCATCCATTTTAAATAATTGTAAAAATACCTTTTCATAGATAAATGGGAGATTTCATTCTGAAAGTTGGTAGGTGGTGGTACACCAGCTCTTCCTGGAGAAGGTGGCAACTCATGATGGAGGGCTGAATGTGTGGTAAAGTTAAAAGAAGTGAACCTGCCAGACATTTAGTATACATTCATGAAAGAGAAACCTGATAAGCATTTTCATTAAAAAACAAGGGAATAGATAGATCAATGCTATTTTTGTGAAATGTACCATGAATATTGTCCTTTTCCATGCTGTAAAAGGAACTGAAAACAATGCTATCTTTTTCTCACTCATCTACAACTGTTTCTACAGTATGAAAGTTTTGTGGCAGACGCCATGTTTTCTTTTTTGAACAGTAGTCAGATATCAGTGAAGACTAGGATTGTCTTGTTCTATGAGTGCTACTGTAAGACAAATGCTCTATTTAATATTTCAAGTTATTAGTTGTGCAAGTCATTCATACAGAACTTACAGAGGGGTTACATTTCAGTTTTGAGAGTAGAGGAAAGTTTATTGCCGCTTAGCTAATTTATATAAACAATCATGTTTTTAGCCATATTTTTATTCCATGAGTGGCGTTGCTCTGGTTAAAATGTGTGTGTTGTAGCCGAAGACATAAGTGTTGACTGTCCAGATTTCTTCATTCAGAAAGGCATAGGGATAGTATTGGAAGTTCCCCAGCTTCACTAAAACACTATAACCCGAGTAATACTGGATTTTACTCTAGCATTACAACCCCTGTGCTGCAAGAGTTTCTATGCTCTATTTTTTAGCACAGAGGTGATACAAGGCACAAGCAGATCCTTTGCGACTTCTGCACCAACATTTCTACTTTCAGAATCATACACTTACCAGTTTTGTAATACTATACTAACTATGAACATGTCACCTCAAATACAAATCTGGAAAAAATACAGCCAACTTTATAATAGAAATTTGCAGATTAACTGCAATACAGTATGAGACATGACTAGATACTTCTTTCTAGCCTAGAAGAGGCTGGAAGTGAGACCTGTTCTGCACTGCTGGGGAGAATTGCTGAGGCCTTCAGTCCCAAGGTGTCTCAGCTTAATTCGTTTATTATACCAGCCCAAAATTATGTTTAAAATTGATTTGGCTCCAAACAATCCAAAATATTCAGAGATAAAACAAATTTCAAGTTAATTTCTTTCTATCGTTTTCCCTGCTCACTGGTTTCACTGAGAAAAGCTTTGGTACTGTTACAGATCTGAATTAGCTGGACTAAAGGAAAGCAGCAGGANACTCAGCTTTTCATAGCAGGATATATAGTATTCTACTATGACTTATATAAATATGTGGATGCTTTGGAAGATCAGTTTAGCCCTTTTGTCATCAGATATGCTCTCCAAACCAAAAAATGTCTGAAGAATATGTAGGAGTAGATATGTCTTGGAGTGAGAAACTGTATTTATTCTAGTAATTGGATAAGATGTAAAATCAAGCAGAAAGTGATTGAATAGTTGTGCAGAGGGAAGGAGTCACTGGCTTCACTGCGAAAAGTTTTTGTACTGTTACAGATCTGAATCAGCTGGAAATCAGGAAAGCAGCAAACACAGGGGGGGAAAAGAAGTTGAGGGAAAAAATCATAGCTACAAGGGGGTTCATATATTTATGGAACTGAAGAAAGTTAGGACAGTGCAGAAAAAGGTGCACTTTATTTGTCCTGAACAGTGTCATGTGTGAAGATGGAAAAGCTGAGATTAGGTATACTTAGACTAGTGGGAGCAATTGGAAGAAAAGCTTGTCATGGGCAATAATTTAATTTTATTAGAAGTGTTTTTAAATTTGGAGGTGATAGGCTAATGATATAATTCAGCCTCAGGAAAAAAAAATAAAATTCCTATATCTGACAGATTGGGGTTTCTTTTTTTTAAACTTCTTTTCCCTATATTAAGTGACATTGCAATGAGAAAGTACTCATAAGAAAAGTCAAATAGAGTCTGATTATTCATTTAGTCTTGAAAGATAATGCAAAAGGTAGGTGTGATGTATGTTTTTGTGTGTGCATGTCTGTGCACTTCAGCAGAACTGTTATTTGTAACTTACAGATATATTGGCACTTACTCTCCACATAGGCTCCTAAAAGCTTGCCATGGCATTAGCAACCCTTTGAGATAGTTTTGATGGGTCTTACTGCCAAATAGCTCTGAGCCATTTATATGAAAAAAAAAAATAATATCACTTTGTGATAGTGAGATCACTCAGGAGACATTCATCTTTATAATCAAAATTTGCAGGGAGGAAAAAAGACCAAGCTAGTAAAAATATTATTTGTGCATTTCCTTATGAAAAAGTCCCCAGCTATATCTGTTATAGAAAAATAAGTAACTATTCCAGTTGCTGGGGTATTTTTGAAAAGACTTTGTATAGTCCTGAAAAGGTCTAAGCTACATTGAATTATTTGCACATTAGATGAAAATCCAAAACATTCTGAATGCTAATATGAAATCCTCATACCTCCACTTCAACCCATAGACAGCAAAAAAATCTCAACATCCTCTCATTTCACTAGCTAATGAATTGACTCCTTTTCATATTGGACAAACATATGAATCATTGTTTGGGTTTTGTGTTGTTTTATTTTTGTTGGTTTTGTTTTGTTTTTTAGATTGGCAACAACTGCTGTCTTGAAGCACAAACTGAGTTTGTTCCACTGGATTCTCATCTCTTGTGTGACAGGTACATATTACATCCAAAGGTATGACTAAGGTACAAGATTAGTATAGCCATAAGAGCATAAAACTCCACATGAGCTACAAAATTTCAAGGAGATGTATAGCTTCCTGCCCTGTTCTGCTCTCTTGTTGCTTGCATCCAAGGCTGGGCGTGCTATGCTGTGCTGGGTACTTGCACATGTTCTGAAATTGCAGTCTGGCTGCAATACAGATAAACCGATTGCATATGCAGGGCTGTAGCAAGCAAAGCCAAATGATGCGATTGGGTTTTTAGAAAGCTGTTTTCATTTATGTGATTGAATAACCATTCTGAAGTGGCTTCTTTGTGAGCCATGATAATCAGAGGCTTGCCAGGAGTTTGCCTTCAGACATCCAATTGTAATTCCATCTTGGGAACACTTCATTCTAAGAGGTTCAGGAGAACTTTTGCAATTAGAACAACCTTAAAATCATGATGCAGATGACTTAATGAAGTAGACAACAACAGTAAAATTCACCTGTCATCTTTATAAAAGTCTTTGAGCAATTACACTTATTTAAAAATAAGAAATTAACTACTGTTATCTGTCACAATGAAATATAACATCAGACACTTGTAAGAGAATTCTGTTATTACTATTTCACTATACTGAAATCTTGATCCAAAATTTCAGGAGAAAACCATTATGAAATCTAGAACCCATAAAATAATTCTGCTAAGTTGCAAACATTTGGGTCTAGAATGGAGAAAGAATTACAGACCATTCACCTCTTTGAAGTAGAAGTTACCCCTGATATTTTTATTAATCTTTTTTTCTCTACTATATGATAGATAATGGTAGGTTTCTTTAAAAATGGATACCCTTACCTGTTTTAGAGTGAACAATGTGAAACAATTAAATTGTCCAAGTTTGAATAGTTAAACTCCATTTACTTGAGTGTGTCTCTGGCTGAAACAGTGCATGTTTGGACACATCCTCCTTCATCTAGCTGTGGTTTGATGCTGCCGTCCTCCATTAAATATACTACCACACTTGCCAAAACAACAGCCAAAGTTTCTTTTAGCAGGCTCCTAAGCTATTATTTTAGGCAGATGCACATTCCCTTTTTTGTGACTTGGGGACTATCATTCTTGCAGCCACCTGTTTCTGTAAAGGAGCTCAAAGACCTTTTACAACAATATTAGATAGAGAACATCAGTTATTCCCAATAGCTTGAAAGTAATTTCTGGCATAAGAATAAAAGAGGTCTCTCTAGTGTGAAATTCCTAAAGCGGCATTGGTGAATGTATATTACTGTTATTATACTAATACAGTATGCTAATGTTATTCATAGATACGAATGTGATAGGGTGCTACATAGTGTTAGCCCACAAGAGAAGCTGGAGGAAATTTTAATGACTCTTGAGAAATCAGGTATTTCAGGCAAAGTAAGCTTATTCAAAAAGGATTATTTAATTTCTCTTTTTGATTACATTGTGTGAGGCTCACCTATAACTGTTCAGTTTGTAAATTAGTCGTAGATACGTCAGTGATAACCTCCTATCTAAATGGGTCAACAAAGGTACATGTTTTTTTATGGACATGAAGGACTTTTTCATTAGAGTACTTGGTAAAAGTAATATAGTTTAACTCGTGATTTCCATTTCAATGTAGCAATACAGAAATATCTTTGTTGTGATTGTTGTCCTTTGTGTTTCCCTAAATATATTCTGTAAGGGTAATCTTTCACCCTAAAATATCCTCTACACAAGAATTCATTTTACAGACCGTCCAACTGTATGATGTCTTTTATTAGAACTGCAGGAAATTTCCAGGGCTAGCATTGCCACAGTAGCTTCATGAATAGTTTTTGTCAATACTTCAGGATTTTAGATTGATAAAATATGATATTTTACCTCCGATTGAGTGTTGCATAGTGCAAAAATACTTTGTTTTCTATGTACACATTATCAAATTATCCTAATTTAGATTTAGACTTCAATTTCTCATATGAAACACAGTTATTGTGTGTGTATGTTTTTTCTATTTTGGGACAAGATTATATTAAGAGCAGTAGTCCTTTTCATGTATCAAGTATCAGTCACATATTGCTTGTGATAATTATCAGGTATCACTCATGCATCATGCATCAGTCAGGCATATGAAGCACAAAACTGAGTTTAGATATATGTAAGTATTTTGTTTAATTGGTTGATTTTCAAACACTTGGCTAGAATTACTTTCTTTTATTTAGTCCTAATACTAGCTAGCAGTATTATGTCTCTCCACTCTCTCTTGGCATTTTGATATTTTGCACTAGAAATTCTGAGAAAAGAAAAAGACATGGTTTGTGTTGTTTTATAAGAATTATCTCCTCAGGCTTAACTGACATATTCATGCAAAATAAGAAAATGTTTTACTTTATTAGATATTATTTATCTATCAAAGAGGGTATTTAAAATGCACAAGGGAATATTATTTCATTTTGGCCTAGTTTATGAGCAATGAAGTGAGTCTAAAGCAGTAGTTTATTGATTTGAATAACTGTGTAACTACAATCACGTAGAAAATATGACATCATAAAATGCATTATATCTCCACAGAAAAGAAATTGCAGTGGAATCTCTGAACTGGTAAAAAGAATTCATTAGAAATAATGGACACTTTTCTGCAAAACTCTGACTCTTCTGATTAGTTTTGCTACTTTCTATATATTGTTGCTGGCTCAAAGTTATGACTTACTAGAACTTCATAAAAGATAGAGTCCAGATTATTATAGCTTCTAATAAAAACTTTCTATCTTCTGCAGTCTGGTGTGGCTGTGAATAATAAATGATGAAGTCAATATATAAAGCTTCAGAACTATGCTTAAAAGTACTAATTTGAGTTCATTAGTTTTAAGAAAACATTTGAAAATTTTATAAACATACTTGCAGGCTTCCTAAATATTTATATTGTTAGAACATATAATAATGTTCCTAAATGTGATATGATGCTACCAATAACGATGGTATCTTGTAATACTTGTTTGCATATTAGTGGTATTTTGTGTCTCTAAATATGGTGCTAGAGTATTACATTTAAGGAAAACAGTTTTCCTGAGCTAGAGCTACAGGAAAACTTTAGAAAGAGAATCATGGCAGTACAGGCCTCTGCTAACCTTTCCTGTCCTATTTATAAACTTCAGAGACAAAAAATTAGGAACAGCCTGATGTTTCCATGATTTTTTACTTAGTTTAAGAAGGATTTAATTTTGGATCTAGTGAAAGAGATGGTTTTGTTTTCATTCTAAAGCATTGGTAAATATGCCAGTCATCTTTCATTGCTATTTTCTAGGAAATATTTAAAGGACTGGCAAATTAAAAAATTCAATAAAGGTAGACTCAAAGTCTAACTCAACATAAATTGCAGCTCATATCTAGCCTGAACTAAGCAGCAATCATTAACAGGTCTATTAAATACAATAGTCTAAAAATGTATTTTTACTCTTCATGTTCATTCAAAAAAATCAAATATTAAGAGTAACTGAAACTAGTCTGTTTGGTATTTACAATTGATTTGCTTTGAGTAAGAGTGGATTCACCAACTTGTCAGAAAATCAGTTATTAGAAAACAAAACAAATTTAATTTAGAAAAAAATAGAGACAAACAAGAATTTATTTGGTACTGTCATGTTAAAGGGCAAGGTAATTTGGCAGAAAATAAACCCTTTTCCATTCCAGCTTGTCCTCAGATATCAGAGGGGCTTGGGGGCGGCTGGGCTTAGATTATGAGTGATGCCCAATTCAGCACTATAAGTCTGGTTGTGTTCAATATATATATGTATCGAACTCTCATGATTATGGTACATAAATAGTGTCCTGCAACTTCAGCTTAGTCATGCTTCATGAACTCACACGGCCATAGGAGTTTGGTTGTGTTCAATGAGAAACTTTTACAGCTGGCTTAATGAATAGTGTAGTTTATTGAAGCAGCAACAGTAATTATACAGGTTCTTATGGATTGCTGGTGATAAATACACTGTCTGCAAAGCACGTGCAAATGTCAAGAACATAAATGATATAGCTAACCACAAACATATGAAGTAATAGAACAAAAGCAACTCTATAGAGATTTCTAAGTTTTCCCAGGGAAGCACTTGGTATAACCAAGTGTTCGAATCTTACCCAAAGGTGTCCCTATGGGGGGGAGGAGAGGCTTAGCCTGTTGACTGATCCCAGAAGTCACAGGTGTTTTGCAATGATATCTTCCCTGATGTCCCCCCTCTCTTAAGCCATTTTTATATTATTTTCTGTTTTCAAGATGGAGCTTGAGTGACTCTAGTCATACATACTTTTGTTATGATTGGTGTAAAATTTTCTTGCTTCGCTTTTAAGGGTATAGACTAAAAAAATTTAGGGCACAAGCTCAGTAAGGGGTGGTTGCACCTTGGAGGTGGGTAGCTTTTGAGATGGAGGTGTGTTTCGGTGTTATAATGACATTATAATGAGCAAAGTTCACACAAAGGACAGCAGTTCGTCAAAAGATGGCAGACTGTTGGCTCAGGGTAGCACAAGTACAGCTTATCAGTTTTCAAAGTATCACTAAGTTCCTATCTCTGCAGTGTTAACACAGAGCCTGGCCACGGGGTCTTCACTCTGCTCCACCCTCTATGCTGTTTCCAAGGTTGCAGGTTATGTTGCTTAGGGAACCATCATGGAAGGGATTCCTTGCATACCAGCTGCACGCTGCTCTGGAAGCCTCCTAGATATTATACCTTTCCTTAATGTGCGAATAGTGCCGTATCTTTTATATAAATTTAATTTCCAAGTCACCCCCGGTAATCATTACACAAGTACTCAGTAAATTGTTCTCTCCCATGACTTTAAGCAGTTCACAAAAACGTGTGGATTGACCCCTGATTTTTTACCTGGAAACTGTTTCTACCAGTTAAAATAGCTGAAGCCATTACTATCTGCACTGATCTGGAAATAGAAGTGAGCTGTTTAGGGAAAGTAAAGCAGTATAATTTCAAGGTGAGGGGATTATTCTAAGCATTTTATGTATGAATTAAACTGCAGTAGAGGCATAATGAATTCCACTGTTGTATATTACAACGAAAGTTTTAGCTAATCAGAGGAATAAACCGATAATAAAGTTGTGCCTTGAATAGTCTGCTTCATATCCTGTGTAATTTGATGTGAGTTATAAAAGAAGCTGGTGAAGGAAGGAAATCAGGATCAACAATTAATCAATAGTAAATGCAGATGAGGGCATAGTAAATGACACCTGACTCTGCTGGGACTGCTTTGCTTTGGTTACTTCACTGTCACTGGAGTAAAATTTATCAGTGTTTACTCATCCACTAGAGAAATGCACTTGTTTTTCCTAGGTCACAATGTCCTTTAAGAGTCTCATATTCACAATATTCACTATAGATCTTATTTAAATTAATTATTGGGAAAGTATTTAGGAGGAGAGATTTGAGAGAGAAAGATGCAGTTTGACATATACTTCTGTATTTGTAGTTAACGTTACTTTCCCTTGTCTGTGAGAATATAATTGTGTAAACAAATGCATAAATTATATAGTTTGTGTTATTGACAATCCTAAATCTAAACATCTGTGTCTAAACAGAATCTAAACTCATTCAGGTTTGGGTGAAATAGTAATTTCCAAACGTAAATGACAACCACATCCAGTTTCCACTTTGAAGACATATATATACAAAAAGGACACTTTAAATTTTGACATCAAAATCTGCCACTTTGAGCCTGGATTCACCATTCTGCTGTCTTTCCCATACCTGATCTTTAGAAAAAACAACCCAAACAACTTCTGTGAATATCTTTTCTGTGTGGATCAATCTTCAAGATTCTTGTTTTTCAAGTATTTGATTTTTTCTTTTTTCAAAGAGAATGGAAAACTTCACACAAAAGTGTGATTTTTTTTTTTAAAGTTTCACAGCTTGGTGAAAGATCAGATTTCTTATTCTAAAGCTATTGTAATAGGTATCAGCTAATATTTACAATATAGCATATATATATAATATCAGATAATATCTATGTAGTATCTTCTATGAGATCAAAAAGTAAAAAAACCCAATAAAACCCACACTAAAAGGCAGAGTTTCTTCATTTATAACTCTTATTTTTAACTTGAAATCCTCTTATGTCACTCAGTACCAGATAAAGAATCTTCTGTATCTGGAAACCATCTCCCTATGCACCTACTTAACAGACACCTATCAGGTCACCTTCTGTTGAAAAGATAAATAGCAGACTGAACAACCTAAATACAAATCAATAGTACTGTGCATGCCTCTGTAAAAAGGTTTGTGATGATCTCATGTCACTTTCAAGGTACTAACAGATCATGCTTTAGAAAGTACCTTCGCAACTAGTAGTCTGCAGGTCAGGTCATACTGATAACTGTAAGTTTGAGAAACCAAAGAAATACAGCCTGGAATTTGAGGGGGTTTTGTTATTTCTCACTGAAATGAACCAGTGATTGTGTGAAACAGAACGTTGTATGTGTTACTTCCAGGACATTTGAGGGAGAAAAGGAAATAATGCTAAATGCAGAAAACTCAGTACAGGAAAAAACCCCTAGGACTGTAAAATTATTTCTCCCATTTTCCAGAGGTGTGCCCTAATCAGTTATGCTCAAATAATTATTTCTTCTTTGTAATTACTAAAGCAGGTATTTTCTAGAGAATAGAATAGCATTTCATCAGGTAAAAATATCTTGCCAAAATTTCTAAATAGTCTATTTAGGAAGAGTTAAGGGCCTGGATTTGAGAGTTTTGAAACTAGGAAAATATTCAATTTCTAAGGAACTACTTAGTTTTCTGGTAGCTTTGTGTATCTGGTCTCATACAGGTTTTCTCATACAATTCTGTGAATGCTTCTGGGATGACTGAAATCATGCTTTTTTAAAGAATAAACAGTTTCCACATTGACCATATCAAGTGGGAGCATTTTTCTAGTATGAGTATTTATCTTTCTCTATCTAGGAAAGGAATCTGTGAAAACAAGCCCTCAGGTGACATTTTTGATGGCGGAGTTTCTCTTATTTACTAGCTCCTGATCCTTGTCAGAATGATCACTGCAGATTCATGAGTTTCTACTGTTTCTGCCAAAGTTCACCTCTTTCTTCCTTGACACTTTTTTTTTTCCCCCTTTCCCTATACAAAATTAAGTCAAATGAATTTTTTCAGTAGTTTCCTATTCTTATGTTAGTGAAATTGTAAAAGTTATTAACCATTAGGGAAATTAGTGTGGAATAGTGACTGCCTTGTGTTATGCCTGCTATAATCTGCTGCTAAATAATGAAGATCTTTTGCTCAAAGTATTAGTGCAAGAGTTCACAATGTTCTTAAGACTGTGAAAGAAGGTATTACAGTTTCAAGGGGATACTCTGTGCACAAACACACTCAGGGCATGATACTTAGAAAACAGTGAGATTTATTGTTCAGTGATAGTCTTGTGAAAGAGATAGTTAGTGCAGTGTATTCCCCTTAAGGAAAAGTCTGCCTTATGCCCAGCGGCAGGCAAAGTGTATCCCTTTAAGAGCAGCTGCTCAGTAGCAGGCGTGGCAAAAGTGGCAAGCTAGCAAGGTGTGCTGTGCGTTTCCCATTAGTAGAATCTTACCAACCCCATTACTGGTGAAAGACTGCCGAGAAGAGAGTAAATAGGATGATCCGGATCATTGCAGAGAAAGAAGGGGATGAGGGACCCTACGGAGTGAGCCAAGGTGTCCCTTGTATAACGTGATGCTCTCTCTCCGTTGCCCCCCCAACCACTCCATCTCAGCCCGGAGTCAGACCTTTATACTCTCAGCAGATTCTGGAAAAATACTGGCAAAATATCATCTCACCCATGGCCAGCGTGTGAGACGATGTTTGCAGGTGCATGATCTGCTTAACAGCAGCTCCCAGACTCCTACATGTGTTGTTCAAAACAACCTGTCTTCTCAGGGCTAAATCTGGAGTGTAACTCTCTCCCAAGACCACATTCTCATGGCAAAGTCCAGCTTGACATTTTCTGTCCCTCACACATTCTACCCTGTGGTCTGTAGTTGGGCCACCATAGGGGTCTCACATCTGAGGCCAGCTTGTAATGCTTCCATCGTGTCCCTACACAGACCATCATTTTCTATCCCTCACACAGAAGGCCAAGGTTAGTGCGCCAGTGGAGTTCTTAACGTGATTTTCTAGTTTGGTTGGTTGGTTGGTTTTTTTTTAAGAATGCCATGAAAAATTCAATTGAAATGACCAAGATTGACAAAATTAATAAACCTTTAGCGAAGGTATATCCTACTGGTGACCCTAGATGTCCTGTGAAGGGTGGTGAAGTCTGTGACTAGTTTTGAAAAACTGTCAGTGAAATATGAAGTGAAAATTGAAGTTCCCCATAGATCCATTTTGTAGCATGGCAAAGTTCTTGATATTTCCCTTGATATGTAAAAACCCAAAACCCTAAACTGTAGGAATATGTGTGTTTTCTCATTCACCACCTTCTGTGTTAACAACCTTGATTACAAGTTTATACTTAATTTATTGGTTTTTGGAGTTGTCAGTAGTGTATTGTGGCATTACCTAATGGAGATATTTTCGTTACAAAATGAGGAAAACATACCAACCAGGTGCATTGTTTTATGTAATTTTTTGTGGCAATGAGATATATGTACAGTATGGCTTATTTACTAAGTCCACAGTGAGAAAATAGTCCAAGTTCTACTGTTGCAAATATTGACCCAAAGCTAATGAGTTCAAAAGTTCACAGTTTCCTGAATAAAAATCTTAAATTATTTATTGTGCTTTGCTTAAAAAAGGGAGGAATATAGCTGGAAATCCCATTTTCAGAAATGTTTGTGTTAATTCCCACTCTCATGAGAATTTTTTCAAGATCTTTTGGATTGCCAGGTTTACATGATCAGCAGAGAAGAGAATTAAATTTGGAAACAGAGCCAAGAAAAAATTATGTAAGAATATGTAATATTTAGAATTAATGAATATTTAAAATTATTTTGTTTTAAGTTTTAGTAATAACAAATTTTGTTATCATTATGTGTTTGTTTATTAAATTGAAGGAACAGAAATATCTTGGATTTTTTTCAATCAAAACATCAATTTTTCTGGCTGAAGATAAAACATCAGATGTAGACCTATTTAAAAGTGTGTAGAGTTTGTGTTTTGGGAGTACTGGACAAAACCAAGGCACCAAGAAATATTTTACTTGCTTTTTTTTTTTCTGTTTTTAACCTCCAGCAGTACAACAGTGTAAAAGTCTACTACTTCTTTCCAGTATATTGTTGTTCTTAGGTTTTAGTACACAAAGACTTTTCTAGTGAGATCTGAGTTTAGAAATGAACAGGAGAAATTGATAAGTAAAGACTTTTCAAGGCTTATATATTGTCTAAATTCTTTCAATGTTTCCTTGGAAGTCTTATGTCTTACAGTTGTAGCTCCATAGTTTGTGCAACTCCGATGTAATAATTGCCAATTGTGGTGGGTTTACTTTGGCTGGGTGCCCGGTGCCCACCCCTAGTCCCTCTATCACTCCCCCACCCCTCCCCCAAACCTCCGTCAGCAAGGCAAATGGGGAGAGAATAAGATGGAAAAGAAAAACCCGTGGGTTATGATAAAAAGCAGTTTTAATAAACAGCAGAGAAAGCAAGGTCGCGTGCACGCGAAGCAAAAGCAGCAAAGCCGTTACTCTCTACTTCCCATCCACAGGCGGTGTCGGGCCTGTCCCGGGAAGCAGGGCTCCAGAACACGTACCGCTTGCTCGGAGGACAAGCGTCTTCCCCTCAAATGCCCCCTTCCTCCTACCTTTATAGTTGAGCTGACATCATATGGTATGGAATATCCTATTGGTCATCTTGGGTCAGCTGTCCGGGTTGTATCCCCTCCCAGATCTTGTCCCCCCTGTACCTTTGTTGCTGTGTGAGCACTGATAGTCGTAACATGGGTGTGTGTTATCAACAGGCTCTGGCTCCCAGTACTGCAGCATGAGGGCTGTATGGGGAAAATCAGCTCAGACAGACCCACTACACCAATTTTTTAATAATGAATAAGAAAGGATCTTAGAAAAGCTTTAAAGTTTTAACCCACCATCATGGAAAAAACATTAATATTTACTACATGTTTCTCAGATTACTTTCTTCATTAAATGAAACATGAAGAACATATGGAATACTGGACATAATTCCATAGCAGAAGCATTTTGCATGTAAAAAATTTCTCACTTTGCTAGTCCAGAGTTAATTCTATTGATGAGTTTTATAAATATGCCAGAATGCCACAGTGAATTTGTTCCTTGTATTCAGTCCCATGCCATCTGTTATTTTCTACTATTGCTACATATCATACAGCATAATACATTTGGAAACTGCTGAAAATTGGTATCATTGCACAAGAGATCTCTTAAATAAATGTATTTTTCTCTCCTGTCTGTTTATGGGATCATTCTGAGTGATGTCCACTGAAGAGAAATATATGGCATTGAAATTTCTGCTACTGAATTGTTTTAGTTATTCACACTGTTTTCAAAGAGTAAAGCTAAAATTCTGTTTGTGGAATTAATAACATTCGTAATATTGCCTATTATTTATGTTTTTACAAGGTTGCTTCCACTGGACTGCATGGTATTTGACCATTTTATTAGTTTTTTTATTTCCAGGATTGAAAGGTAATAGAATATATTGCATAAACCCGATTTATATTTAAAGTGTATTGATTTATAGAGGCACTGCACGTCTTGCATGAGACAGATTTACACATACTGAGATTTACATATGCAATGCATTTTTAAATACAGTTTGTAATTTAGAATTTTTCACATTCATTTATGATTTTATGGGGATTTTTTTCATTAATCTTATTCAGGAATTTTTCTAAGATTGTAGTGTGTTTTACTCTACATTTTGGGATTGATTTACACATACCAGGCTTGTTTTTATTTTTTCATCAGAGAAAACTCAAATGAAAGAGAGAATTTTCAGGCATGCAGCATATAAAGAGCTTGACTGCTTTTCTTTTTTGCTAGCTTCCAGCTACTGAGCAGGTCATTGATATAAGAATAGAAATTACATTTATACTTTTGCACAAGAAAATATTGGGCATAGCTAGGATAAAAAAGGAGGAGGAGGAATTTAAAGGAATAATGTTTTTAGTTTTTTTGTTTGTTTGTTTTCTGCTCTCCTTCCCCTCTTTAAAATGAGTCCTTAATTGTCCAGCTGTAGCTGGCTACACATAGCTGATGATCTTTTCCTCTCTTATCTGGTAGGAAATAATATCAGTATAACAGCTTTGACTGTCTTCTCTCTCTGAACTCCTTCGGAGCAGATGAATGAACTTAGAAGTTGGTGATTTTGTATAAAATAGTCTAGTAAGGCAGTACAATCGAAATCCTAGTATTATCTGATGATCCAGATGCATGATTATATAATCTTCTAGACTTACTTTATCACAGAAAGATAAAAACTTAAGAAAAACATATGTAAAGTTTCCCAAAACTGGTGAAGCGTTTACTTCATCCTTAGCATTTATCACTCCTAGATCTGAGCGGACTATTGAATATAACTAATTTCTCTAACAATCCTTTTTCTTTTGTAGTAAATATTGACAGTTCTCAAATTGTTAGTAAATTTATTCAGGGAGTAAATCTGAATCATACGTTTGTTCCCACAGTAATAAGGAAGATGCTATCTTCAGCAGAGCTGGTTAGTTATGCAGGTCACATGACTGCGTTTGTCTTCTAATTCAGTAGTTCCCCAGGTTAGCCATCATAGCCATAATCATGCATTTTTGTTTCTTAGTTTCAGTATTTTTGAGTCATACGTGCCTAGCTTTGCTCTTTCAGATTAATATGAATTTCAACAGACCAGAATGTTTCAGAATTTTAAGATTTGATCATGCTTTTTCTAATAATGCCTTAGCTCAGATGCTTAGATTATTTTAGGTAATCAAGTTACTCTGACACATTTCTAAGGGAAAACATCTGTCAACGTCTTCTTTTAGAATAACGCACTGCAAAATGCCTACACTATTTGTCTAATTTCACCCCTCCTGATTAGCATGAGGCCAGCACAGAACTGCTTTAGAGAATTCTGAACCTGAAATATAGAATCATTGAATCACTTAGGTTG
>VYZX01004588.1:0-12152 GCA_013401335.1 Brachypteracias leptosomus | reverse complement strand
TAACACATTTAAAAACAAATTGTCGTAACTATTATTTGATAATAACTGTATATTATTAGATGTTACTACATCTGATCAGGAGCATTGCAATATGTCTCCAGCAAAATATATTAGAAAAATAGGCATGGTAATAATGTCAGAAATTAGGACACTTCTGTCCTTGCAAACATAATTTTCTTCAAGGTAGACTGACAAACTGCATTCACTGATCTTACCTGTTAAAAAGTAAAAGCAATAGAGTGAATATCTGAATCCCATTTTTAAAACTTGTTATTTAACTAAACTTTTCTTCAAATATTTTGTTCATTTAATCCAACTTTTTTCCAAGTATTTTGTTCATTTAATCCACTACTTTTTTCACTTTCCAACTTTCACCAAAAGAGAAAGCTCTCCACATAAATTACATCATCTGGAAGCTATCTTTTAATATTCAGCCTTTTCTGTGATATTTCCCTGANGACTATTTGTTTAATCTCTTGCCTTGTGGATCAACTCTCCTGAGTCTCACAATGGGATTTCTAGGGGTGAAATTCAGTTACAGCTGCTTGGAGGTTTTTCTCATTTGGTTTTCTATTGAATATATACAAAATCGAAAAGACCATGAATGTTTTTATTCAAAGGCATAAATCAACTGTTCTAGAAATCCAGAACTATTTATAATGCTTAGCAAGCCATCTGATCAATTCATTCTGCCTTTCAACATGGAAAAGAAAAAGCTAAACTATTGCTACATAACTTAATTTAAGGCTAATTCAAATTTCACATAGAATGAGAAGAGAGATGGGGGCCATTAGAAAGTATATAAATGTAAAAATTCAAGTAGTAGTAAATCCTAGTAAATGCAAAGTGCAAAACCAGTAGAAGGTAACTCAAGTATCCAATATGATCATGCCAAGGAGTCAATCTGAAGCTACCAAGGGCTTCAGAAACTAAATTGAGCTGTGATATGGCCATGCAAGAAGCTATTATAAAAATTAATGCACTGTTATTCATTTAGGGTTTTTTAACGTTAATGAACAAATTAGTCTTGCATGTGAGTGTACCACATCTGTTTGTGTCTACATACATAGACAAACACATCCACATGTCATGCAAGCTGGCTCAATTGCACTTTGCAGGACATATTTGTATGCATTTTATCACCATTTCTGTAAACAGCAGTTTCTTTCAGTATGTTCCATGCTCTCTGCCTGGGTCTTAATAGAAGTGTTAATTAGAAGCGCAGTAGGAAAACAATTTATGCTTCTAAGACTGTCTTGTGTATGGAGTTTGAGTAATGAGAAAAAAAAGGCCAGAACATTTGTATGAACAGATACTAATTACTGTTTCTGAGTCTAACATGCTCTCTCTTATTGCCAAGAATACAGCACAGAACTATGAAAAAGACAGATGACAAGAGATCATGAATAGTCAAAAAAAAGGAGCTGAAGTCCCCAGTTTCCATAAAAGTAATTTTACATGTTTAGTTGAAGGTAGAATGATGGTTTTGCTTTCAGAAAACCTCATTCTTCAGTGTCTTTAATTTGCTTTGTATTCAGTACCTACTGAAGTCTCTGTACACTTACCTTGATGAAATCCTTAGAAGCTGTGGCAGAATTTTACCTGTCATAACTATTCTGCCTCAAATGTAGTTTGCATGTATCCTTCCACTGTCAACAATCAGGTTCGTAAGTGCTCAGGAAAAAAATTCTGCCCAGTCTTATATTCCTGTAATTAAATGAGAGTTTATCAGGAAAGAGAGAGTGATAACAGGATAGACTTTCGTATGATTAGCTGCAGAACTTACATTGACATGTTCATAGTGATGGATAATTAACCAAGGAATGTTTAAACCTGATAGTAAGTTGGTGGATAACAATATCAGAATCCCAGAAGGGGGAGAGAAAAAAGGAACAATAAATAAAATGTAAAAGGGAAATATTGATAATATAAATGGCAAAAAATAAAGGGCAGTAGGAAATAACAAGCACTAACATTGCATGTGGCTTCTTATTGCTTGCAAAATGGTAGAATAAATACCAAGCCTAATGAAGAGTATAGTTTGATTATTTACCACCTGGTTTCATTTCCTTTTTTACTGGAGTTCATGGTACTTCATATATCACACACAGTTGAAGTGGAACAGTAAGTATATAATTTTCTGCTGCTTAAGTACACTCTTTGCTATAAATTGAAAACTTTCAGCTTGCTTTAACTTTCCATACAGCCAGACAAAGTGATCAGCAGTTCAATCACCCAGGAGTATAGTGGGTTCATTGGAATTATATTTTCTGTTTGCTTGTCTGGTGCCTGTAAACTGCTTTTATGGAGTGGGGTGCTACAGGCATTGCTCTCTTTCCTTAGAGGTGTAGTCAAACACATGATTTTTTGCAGCTAGGAGTACTACAGATTGCCCTTAATTTTTGTTGTGATCCTTACTGTATTTTTGTAGGGTATAGTAGGCATCATCAGAAAGCTCTAGCTGAAAGTGAAATTTAAGAAACTGATGCAGTGTTTGTATATATGTATGTGTCCATATACATATACATATGCATATATAATGAAAAATGCACTCAACAGCATTGTTAATAACTAAACACACAACACTTTTCTACTTAGGTATAGGGTTTATATTTCTCAGATTTGCTCTATTAACTGTCTTGTTAACTTGGGAGTCAACGGTGAAAGCATTGGTCAGATTTGTACCAAATGAAAAATCTTCTAAGGCCGCACTAAGAACTTTGTCATCTTGTTTACAAGGAAACTAGATGAATGCAAAACTTGGAATATTGCCTGTGAGATTCACAGTAGGTCCTTGAAGGTAAGGAAAAAAACCCAACAATTGAGGTTAGGATTTCTGGAATACTTGATTTCGTGACAAAACTTCCAAGGAAGGTCTCAGTCCAGACAATACATTCAAAAATGGAGGGTAACAAAGGTGGCATTTCAGGGCTAAAGTCTGAAAAAATAGAGCAATACTTGCTTGGAGTTGCACCTAATGTCATTTCCTGCTGACAACACAGTTTGCCAGTACCCTGCTATGCATAAGTGCTTGTGGTTTTTAAAGCATCCTCTTTCATTTTCCAATGGTAATAAAAGATAGCAAGCAGATGACAGATGCAGGTGGACACTGCCAATAGTAGCTTCTAAAACCAGCTACCAAGCTGTGTGGTTTGAAAGAAGAAAGGCAGGAGATGGGTGAAAAAAAAAAAAAAGGAAGATGAGAGGGTTAAATGGGGAGAAGAATAAATAGGACATGAAATGTTGAACGCCAGTCACCAACAAGAATTGACGTCCTCTCCATTGGCCAGTCCTTCCAGTTCCTGGCCCGATGTTTTGGGTCTTTAAAATAAAAATTTTAATTTTTTTTGTGAATTATTAAAATAAAGAAATTCATCCCACTTCACTATCAGCATTGATAAGGTAGAATGCTACACCAGCACTAGCCACCTGTCTTTCCCTTCTAGTCAGTGAAGAGAAATGGACATTTTTAAGGCATGATTAATCTGACCTATTTTAGGCATTTACATTAGCATGAGAGAAATTGTGGCGTGGAAGTGCTTGCTTTTCTCCACTGCCTGGACCTTTCTCACATTACTACTTCATGTACAAACAGCTACAATTGATCAGATTACTTAGCTCTTTTGTACCTTTGCACTTAAACAGTCTTGTGGCTTGTAATAGTTGACTGTGAGTAGCTGAGGGTTTTGGCTCACTGTCAATATTTCTTAAAATTGGTAGAATCCCAAGTTATTTTTTGTTCTTTCATTTTCTTGGCAAAATGAAGCATTAAATAAAAATATGTTTCAGGTACGCCAAAATGTTTTATACATTCTAAAGCAAATCTTTTGATTTTAACCTTTATCAACTCTTTAACATATTTTTGTGGCTCCTCTGAAATATATAAAAAATCAAATCTTTATAAGACTGAAGAGACATTCCATTGCCTTTTGAAATGCTATCTTTGTTCTTTGAAACTGTTTGGCAAATTTGACTTCATTTTGGCTGGGCTTAAAAACCATTTTTGACTAGTAAAAGATTTGAAAGAAAGAAAAAGTTTGACCAGCTCTAATGGTGGAATTAATTGTTCTTTTTTTCTCCCCAAGCTTGATCCTTTTTTTAAAAACTCTTAGTTGAATATCTGTGAAATGATTGCTTGCCCTTGTTCTGAGTCATGGCCAGGTACTGTACAGCAATTTGCCTATGCAATAGCTGAAAGCCAGGCAGTCGGCTGCAGAATGTGTCTGTCTTGTATGGAGTCCAGAGGCCTGCTAGGCAGGGTGCTAATTGCATATTGGCAGCTATGGTAGAGGACAGGAGAACTATGAAGAGGACTGGGTTGCTCAGTGTTTGGAAGAACCTGTAAGATTCAGGGAGTTGATCTGAAGTAGCAATGAACCTCTCCACCGAACAGTCCTATATACATTGAAGTATGATTTGAATTGTTGCAGGAGTGTGTAACACCTGTAGCTGATGCTAAGCAAGAGAGGCAGCCTATAAATCCTTTGCTTAGAAGAGAGCAAATGCAGCGTTAGCAAGAGCACAAGTAGTGGGGCAATGGTGGTGGGCTGGGTAACAGGCAGGAGCTGTGGGACCGCAGTGAGAATCCCTGACTACGGTGCGAGTACCCAGCAAGGAAAAAACACATTTGATGTTAAACCAGGCAGGAAGAGGCACTTGTGAGTAGTCATATGACATAGTTTAGACAAAGATAAATACATATAAGTGAGCTGTTCCCACTAACAGCTGCCTGCTCTGAAAAATGAATCATCTCTATTTCTCATATGCCAGTGTGCAAAAAGGGGCATTTATTTTTATTTTTTCTAATCTGTATGTGCTTTGAGGAATCATCTCTGTTTCTACTTTTATCTTTGCAAACAGGACTAGGAAGTCATATTTTTGCTTATAACTGTATCTGCCAGGTAAATACCATAATGACTCCATCTTTGTGTTAAGACTTGGGCTCTCCCAGTGTTGCTAGCACTCAAGTGTTATTAGCATAATGTATTTTTAGTGAACTCTGTCAGCAGAGCACTGTATGGCTAATCAAACACTCATTGGAGATAAATGGTAGACTTAATATTCTTATCAGGCTACTGGAGCTTAGAAGTTACCGACCCTTGTTCCACTTTTATCAAAGCCACTTACAATGCTACTACCTTGTAGCAAATTCATTTTCTGTTCATGTCTGATTGCCTATGATGGTGCCTAGAAATAGAAAATGGGAAATAGGAAGGAATGAGGGCCTCTGTTGCCTGAGGCCTTAATGTGATTGCAAGATATTGATCACATTGGATACTTCAACCTAATCCTAACAGTTTCACAGGCTTTACAAAAAATGTTTCTTATAAGCACATTTTCAATTATACTTGAACTTTAGTGATTTAGAAACACTATTCTTTAAGAGGATCTATTTAATATCGATAGAAGCTGCCAATTAAACTAGGGATTTTATTAATTTTCTCAGGTATTTAATCTTGTCTGCTGTTCCTGTCAAATTTGGACAGTCTAGGTCAAGGTGATACCATGGGTCAAACCCAGAAGCTGCTTCTTTCTAGCACTCTGCCTTTTCCTTAGGAAAATCAGGGCTGATTGCAGATGCAGTGATGTCTGCCCAAGCATCAAAACTCCTCCTGTGGTGTCACCTGTGTCCTGCTACAGTTTCCCCTTGTCTGCCGTTTCTGCTGCATCTCTAGGCTCATGAGACCAGCAGCAGCGCAGAGGGCTCCTTCAGCCCCTCCATATCAGTGTCATTGGCAGCATCACTTCACATTTATGGATCCTTGTGTTGGGCAGTAGGTTTGACATGAGATTCGATTTTTCACAGAGGAGAGAAGATAAACCAGAGCCAAAAGCAAAACAATTTTTTTATACATATACTGAAAGGGAGAATTACTGAAAGGAAAAAAACTGTGCAGGCTGATGCATACAGAAAAATCCTTAAAAAAAAATCCTTTGGGAGAGCCATTATAAAGAGTATAGAAATAGGAAGAACAAGTGTCTTGCTTATTCTGTAATTTTTAAATTATTATTTCTTGGGACAAAAGGGACTACAGTTTTCAGCTGTTCTGAGATTTTAGGCCAACTGGATCTTGTTCAGGATTCTTTTGTGGTAGGTCCAGAAAGTCTACTGTCTTCCTGGACTTGATCTCTGTGTGTGCATGTGTACATGTGAGTCTCTGTGCATTTTTGGTCATGCACATGTGGGCATATGTGTATGAACCTGAATACATGTCTATGTGCATCTATGACTGTGTCTGCACATATGTGCATATCTTTATGTGTGTTTTCAAAAAACTTGGGCTCTATTTCTGCAGCTGGATAACAGCAACTTACATTGAAATACTGATAACCTCTGCTAATGTCTTGTTGCCTACCCTTCACAATATGATTTAGCTGTGTAATTCTTTAAGGTCTTCTATGCTTCAGTGGGATTTAACCTGTACATTTTCCAGAGAAAAAGCTTCTAGCAGCAAATAGTTTCAAAATATGTCATGAAGAAGATTTTTTCATGAGACATTTCTATCACCAGTTAATCGGTCACCGGGTGATTTAAGGCAGTTAACACACTTCTTAAAGGCTAGAGGACACTACACACATTTCTGCTGCAGACTTTGGATGTTTCTGCTTTGCCCTAAGCAAATCTAAAATTAAAGGACTCACAAATTTTCAAATATTGATTGTGTTGCAGGTGAATGTAAGTTTGACCCTTCTACAGTAAAGTCATTCCTTTGAAACATGGAAGAAGCAGGAGTTATCATCCTGCTAGCTTTTATCGAGCATTATTGGTTGCCGCTAGTTATTCAGTAATCAAATAAATGTCCTAATGTAGTGTAGGTAAATCTACTTTAGAAGAAGCCTTAAAGGTTTCTGAGATTAAATAAGAACTAAAAGGTAAGGCTTGGAGACAAAATGATCTAGTCATAGTGTGTTTTGTTTCAGAGCTGCTACTTCATTGGGTATTTGCCTCACTTAAGGAAAGTGAAACGATTTCAATATAGTGTTAAATCTGCTCTTGGAAGTGAACTAAAGCAAATGATGCTCAGTTTAAGTTTAAATGAATAGTTTAAGTTCTCAATGAATATGTCAAGTTGAATATGACTTAACAAAGCCACAGTAAATGTGTTCTGTTTCTTTGGATCAATGTTTTTGAGTGACTTCGACCAGACAGAAGAGCAAATCTGTTCCAAAATACACTGTGTTACAGGTATTGCTATATGAACAAGTCGCCACATTTCATTTACTGATTCATTTGCTTTGAAATAACTGTGTACATGGTATTATCCAAAGGAAATAAATAAGATAACTTACTCCTTAAAGTTTGCTCTCAGGTAAACATTTTCAAACTGAAGACTCAAGAAAATTCACTGCAGTAGCTAACATACCATGAATCACTAGTCTAGGTTACTGCATAGTAACTAACACCTGTAGCTTTACACTGAGGCTGACACCTTAAGCCCTACTTAGGACTTGGTGAAGATTGCAAACCTCTCATTTCTTAGAAAATTTCATTTTTTATTTTCACACAAATTGGTCTTCCAAGTACTGAAGTCAATATAAAATGGTATGGTTGGATACAAGGAACAAATCAATCCCTTCCCTTCCCTTCCCTTCCCTTCCCTTCCCTTCCCTTCCCTTCCCTTCCCAACTATACAGCTGAGATGCATAAGAAAATGTATTCATAGTATAGGTTTAAAAATCATTGTCTCAGGAAGTTAAAAAATATTTAGAATAGGTATGGTGTTGTTTAGCTATTTTCTTTCATCAGCATTAATCTTTTAGAAGCAGTAATATTTCCCTCAGAAACAATTTTTCCTCTCATTTATTATGTGACATTTGGGAAACAAAGATAATTTCTTACAATTGTATCATGTCTTCCATCCAAAGGATTCCTTAGCTTTTCACCAGTTCTATACTGCATGGTGATAGAAACATCTACAAAAACAGATGCCTAAAAAGATTTGTGCCTCCTTTTCAAAAGATGACAACTCTGCCTATGTTGTTTAAACATTTGTGGGTCTTGCTGACTGGGGTGGGAACAGCTAACAACCTTGAGAAAGGAGTGGAGTTTTACATATACGTAAAAAAATTGCTCTCCTGTCCTGACAGAAGTGCTATGGCTGTTTAAAAGAGTCATAAAAGACTAAAAAAAATTTCTTAATATTCTGGAGTTTGTAGCGTGTTTGCCTAGAAGTGGGTGTTGGCTGTCATTTGCACTTGCAGGAGGGATACTGGTCTGTGTCTGTGGAGGGGAATTCCTGCCAGAACCTGGTACCAGCAGGACCAGCTTCTACCCTCTCTACACACATAGCAGGAGACGCTATTCCCCATCCACATCTTGGGCTGCAGGTGTCCCCCAGGGATCAACTGTACTTGCAACTATGTTGGGATTTCTTATCTTCAAAGCACTGCAACATCCTAAATTTATTTACAGGTGCAAACCCTTTCACTTAGTCATGTCTTCCCAAGCATATTTGCCAGGCATTTATTGTTCCCTTTTATGGCAGCTGAAGCATTCAGAACTTAGCTAGAAGTAATTATTTTTCATCTTTAAAGCATTCATGGGAAGTCTGTTTCCAAATCTTTCTACCTTGTTTCCTAGAATAGTGTTGCATTACACTTTTTAGCCACTCTTTCCTTTCTAGATGACATTAAAAAACAATTAAAATTATTTTTTGATATTTCAAGTGTAAAACAGACTTAGTTGATCATTTTTGGTGCATCACAGCTTTTCTATAAGACAGCACATAATGATTTAACAATACAGTTAGAAGATTTGTTAGCTAGCTGCTTGAGCTAAAGAACCTTTCTTCATTTTCAAGGGCTTCCATTTGTTTCTCATTAGTGTGTATCACTGCTGTACAAATATTTAGGGGAAGATATTCTGCAATTCCCATCCATAGAGAAATCTGTTATTTCATCATAAGCATGTGAAAACAGGTCAACAAAGCCACCTGAACAGATATATTAAGTCTTTCTCTGTTATCCCCTAACGAGTAGTTTTCTCCTCAGGAAATCAATGTCATTTTACAGGTTGTATACAAGGAAATATCATTCAAAATGGTTGTCATCTTCCATTGTCAATAATACAACTGAAGTTACTAACTTGCTTTCAGGAGTTTATTTCGGAAGAACACCCATTTCTACTTTTTTCCTTACATCAGTGGTAGCCTTTGTGATTCTTTCCTAGAGAACAGGTTATGCAGCTGCTTCTGCTCATCGGTGAACTACTTCCTATTAAAAATGATGGCAAAAATGATTATTTCAATAATGGTCACACTTCAGGAAGGTAAAAGAATTTGGGCTGAAATAGTTTCAAGAGAGCTAATGTGGCCACAGAAAGCAGAGGGAAGTTGTTATTTGAGCATATGTATGCTCATACGCGTACATTTGTGCATAGTGGAATATGCACAAAACAAGGGGAGCATTAAAGCAAGTGGATAACAAGAGAATAAAGGTTAATGTTTGGGAATGTACATTTTTTCATGCCCTTCATGGGAAAAAAAAAAGGATTTTTAAAAATTGATTTTAATAGACTCTCTTTAAGAAATTTAGCATTTTATATTTTCAGTGCTAAATTTTATTAATAATAAAACAATGCAAACATTGCAAGCTTGCTAGACAATTTGACCTATGCTAAATCTTTGGTGTACAGGATGTCAAAATTTTGATTTAGAGACTAGATTTTAATGAATGTGTTTACCTGTAAATCCTCAGAAAATGCATTCTTCATTCAAAATTAGTGGAAATTTAGTGGGAGAGAAACTGTCTTGTGTATGGTAAAGGGATTGAGTTCCAACTTTAGCTTACATATAAAGCTTCAACTGGCACTTCCACTATCCATGTCCTGAATTCTATTCGATGTGCATATCAATGTCTTTCAAACACCACAAGTTAAGAAAAACAGTGTTAACTGCCAGTTTTTGAAATTGTCTAATGCTGGCTGACTGATTGAAACAAGCTTATCTATATGTTGTTATCATTTATGCTATTTAAAACTTAGCCTCTTTTTCACTTCTGTTTTCAATGCTATTATCCACCTACCCTATTTTACTGGGAAAGGATCAACATGAGAAATTCTTTTCATGGCAGATGAGTGGGTTTTCTTTTTTCCAAATATTGCTATGAATATTGAGGAGATCTGGCAGGGGATTTTCTTTGTGCTCCTAAGGATGATGGATACAACTCTTCTCATATATTCAGTATATGTTAATTCTTGCTGCTGTTTGTCAGACTTTATGTTGTGCAAATGTAAAATTTAACTAGAAACAAAGCATTTAAACTGAAAGCAAAGAATTATGAAGAACAGNTTGATATTTCAAGTGTAAAACAGACTTAGTTGATCATTTTTGGTGCATCACAGCTTTTCTATAAGACAGCACATAATGATTTAACAATACAGTTAGAAGATTTGTTAGCTAGCTGCTTGAGCTAAAGAACCTTTCTTCATTTTCAAGGGCTTCCATTTGTTTCTCATTAGTGTGTATCACTGCTGTACAAATATTTAGGGGAAGATATTCTGCAATTCCCATCCATAGAGAAATCTGTTATTTCATCATAAGCATGTGAAAACAGGTCAACAAAGCCACCTGAACAGATATATTAAGTCTTTCTCTGTTATCCCCTAACGAGTAGTTTTCTCCTCAGGAAATCAATGTCATTTTACAGGTTGTATACAAGGAAATATCATTCAAAATGGTTGTCATCTTCCATTGTCAATAATACAACTGAAGTTACTAACTTGCTTTCAGGAGTTTATTTCGGAAGAACACCCATTTCTACTTTTTTCCTTACATCAGTGGTAGCCTTTGTGATTCTTTCCTAGAGAACAGGTTATGCAGCTGCTTCTGCTCATCGGTGAACTACTTCCTATTAAAAATGATGGCAAAAATGATTATTTCAATAATGGTCACACTTCAGGAAGGTAAAAGAATTTGGGCTGAAATAGTTTCAAGAGAGCTAATGTGGCCACAGAAAGCAGAGGGAAGTTGTTATTTGAGCATATGTATGCTCATACGCGTACATTTGTGCATAGTGGAATATGCACAAAACAAGGGGAGCATTAAAGCAAGTGGATAACAAGAGAATAAAGGTTAATGTTTGGGAATGTACATTTTTTCATGCCCTTCATGGGAAAAAAAAAAGGATTTTTAAAAATTGATTTTAATAGACTCTCTTTAAGAAATTTAGCATTTTATATTTTCAGTGCTAAATTTTATTAATAATAAAACAATGCAAACATTGCAAGCTTGCTAGACAATTTGACCTATGCTAAATCTTTGGTGTACAGGATGTCAAAATTTTGATTTAGAGACTAGATTTTAATGAATGTGTTTACCTGTAAATCCTCAGAAAATGCATTCTTCATTCAAAATTAGTGGAAATTTAGTGGGAGAGAAACTGTCTTGTGTATGGTAAAGGGATTGAGTTCCAACTTTAGCTTACATATAAAGCTTCAACTGGCACTTCCACTATCCATGTCCTGAATTCTATTCGATGTGCATATCAATGTCTTTCAAACACCACAAGTTAAGAAAAACAGTGTTAACTGCCAGTTTTTGAAATTGTCTAATGCTGGCTGACTGATTGAAACAAGCTTATCTATATGTTGTTATCATTTATGCTATTTAAAACTTAGCCTCTTTTTCACTTCTGTTTTCAATGCTATTATCCACCTACCCTATTTTACTGGGAAAGGATCAACATGAGAAATTCTTTTCATGGCAGATGAGTGGGTTTTCTTTTTTCCAAATATTGCTATGAATATTGAGGAGATCTGGCAGGGGATTTTCTTTGTGCTCCTAAGGATGATGGATACAACTCTTCTCATATATTCAGTATATGTTAATTCTTGCTGCTGTTTGTCAGACTTTATGTTGTGCAAATGTAAAATTTAACTAGAAACAAAGCATTTAAACTGAAAGCAAAGAATTATGAAGAACAGAGTTGTAATCAAGTGGAATATTAGGCAGAATTTAAGGCCACCACAACTACAACTGAATTTTTGCACTGTGTCTCACCAATTAGACAGTCTCCAGCAGCATAATGAGCACCTTGAAACACCAGTCTGACACATGCTTTTATAAGACACAGATTAATGAAAATAATTCCACTTCTGAATCTCCACAGTAGGGCTGATCTAAACTGGGAAGCTTGTCACTCACCCCCACATC